>PVKS010015075.1:0-46729 GCA_004027875.1 Aplodontia rufa | reverse complement strand
CCAGGCAGGACAGCAGGGGTGTGGGCAGCAGTCACTTCAGAGTCCAGGGGTGCAGGCAGGACAGTAGGGGTGTGGGCAGCAGCCACTGCAGAGTCCAGGCAGGACAGCAGGGGTGTGGGCAGCAGCTGTTTCAAACCCTCTGTGGTGTTCTCCTTGGCTGCCCTGAATCCATACTGCCATTGTGTGGCAGGTACACAGGTGCCCCCCAGACACATAGGTGTCCCTCAGTGATGCCATCTCCTCCACATTGTGTTGGCTTCCTAGGGACTTGGTGCTGCCAAATCGTAGAAGCAGTGAGTCGGTGTCTGCAATATGATTGAAATGTCACTAAATCTACAGGGAAAGTTGATGAAAATTAACATCCTAATTTCTTAGGTTTCTAATCTCAAAATGTGTCATGTTGCTGTATTCCATAGATCTATAATGTCCCTCAGCCATGTTTGTTATTTTAAAATGTGTGCTCTTTGCACATACGCCATATATTTTGATGCTATTGGTATTGTTTTAATTTAACTTTCCAATTACTTTTTTGGTTGTAAATAGAAACATTAATTGAACACAGCACATGGGCCTTATAAATTTTTTAACTCTGAAACTTTACAGACGGTTTTAGCTGCTATGTACATAAATCACACGTGAGTAATGGCAGTTGTGTGCCTTACTTTCCAACTTTATGCTACTTACTCATGAAATTCTGTACTAAAACTGTGCTCTGTGCCCTGTCCTGGGCAGAGCCAGGGAGAGCTGTCCAATGGAAGTGGAGAGAGCGAACATCCTTGTCTCGCTCTCACCCAGGGGAAAGTGTTCAATATTTCACCATTAAGTCTGCTGTTAGCTGCTGCCCTGTCTACTCCTAGTTTGCTGGGAGTTTTAAATATGGACTGGCATTGGATTTTGTCTTTCTGCATCTGTTGACATGATTATATGGATTTCAATCTTCACTTTGTTCATGTGGATAATTTTGGTTTAGTTCCCAGCGTTCTATCGTGAAAATTTTCCAGCATGAGAGAAACGGAGGGAATTGTACTGCAAACAGTCACAGCAAGGTCTCTTTGAAGACCTGATTTGTCATGTGGACCTCCAGCTTTCTCTCTATCCATGAAGTGGCTTTTTGATGTGTTTTGAAGTAAACTCCAGTTCCCGCCGTCCCTGCCCACTTGAGCACACGCCACTAGCTGCAGTTGAAGTCTGATGAGCATCTGCTTTGTTTTCAGCAAAATGCAGAAACCTTCAGCGTACATTTTGTAAATCTTGGCAGATGCCTTTGCCTGTGCAGTGTGAACCCAATTAGGAGACAAATGCTGTCACACTGAGGAAGGTTCCCCATGTCCTCTCCAGTCTACACCTGCTGCCCCAGGCAGCCTACTCTGAATCCTCACAAACAGCACTACAGCACCACGCAGCCTGCACGCAGAGCCTGGCTGCTGTCATGTGACCGTGTCTGTTTACAGTCCTGCTTGTCCCTGGCTGCTGTCATGTGACCGTGTCTGCGGACTGTGCTGCTAATTTGTGGTTTTCATTGCCTGCATGTGTTGATTTCTCTATCAGTCCCCTGTTGATGTACTGAGGATCTCTAACTTTTTGGCACCTTGAACGAGGCTACTGTGAGTGTCCTGGGCACATCTTTTTCAGTGCATGCTGGCACCGTTCCTTGGTCCATATGGAGGAGAGTTTCTAGGTCCAAGGGTAGTGGTGTGTTTGCTTTTACAAGATACAACTGGAAACTTCCAAAATGGTGCCCCTTGTGTCCCACCCATTTCCATAGCTGCTTGGCCTCATGGGTGGAGGCTGTTGACAGCCATGTTCCTTCAGCCACCCAGTGGGGATTGGTTGGGGTTTGAATTCACGCCTCTGTGGTGACTAATAACAGTGAGACCTATTTCATGTGCTTACTACCCATTCCTGTGTTGGTCAATGAAATGTATGTTCAACCATTCGATCTTTCTACTGGAGTCCTCAGTGTGTGTGTGAGTGTGTGTGCATGTGCATGCTTGTGCGTGTGTACGTGCACATGTGTGCATGTTTGTGTGCACGGAGCTGGGGATGGAACCCAGGGCCTCATGCTTGCTAGGCAAGGGCTCCACAATGGAGCCACATCCCAACACAATCCTGGGGTCTCATCTCTCTATTATTGAGTTGTAGAAGTTTGTTCTTTGTATTGGAATATCAATTATTTGCCACATACATGTTTTGTAAATAATTTTTCCTAGAATATGATTTGATTGTTCAGTTGGACGTTTTAAATTCTGATGGTGTCTACTTACCCATTTTTAATAGATGTTGCTTCCTGTGCTGTGTCTCAGAAAACCCTGTCCACTCCCAAGAGGCCATGGACCTCTCCTGGGCTCTCTCCCACATGCATGGGGCTTTCCACATTGGCATTTCCATCTGTGATTGGTCTCGAGTTGATTTTTGTGCTTGATGTGTGGTGGGCCAGGGCTGCCTTGTGCTGACCTTGGTGGGAGGATGAGGTTAACTGCGGGCTTGGGCGGACGCCCTTCCTCAGGCTAAGGCAGCCTCCATCTGTTTCTCTTCTTCTTCCTTTTTCTCATCTTTAGTAAAGTCTAGTAATTTTAGGGACTCCACCAGGGTATTGTGATTGAAACTGGATCGTCATATCGAGGCAGCTGGTTTGCTGCGTCTGAACCCCGAACACTCTTCGTGGCCGTGGGAGCATGCACATCTCCACTCAGTCCTGCTCCAGCTCCGGGATGTCTCCTGTGATTGCTGGGCGAAGCTGTGGGCAGGGAGCCACCCTCCCAGCTTCCCCTCAGGACTTGCCCGGTGTGCTCCACCTGCTGTGGCCCCATGTCTGACCTGCGATTGCTCAGCAGCAGGACCGAGGTCCCCCTGCCCTCACCCACACAGCATGGCGATGATGTTGGCTGCCCTCAGCAAGACAGAGTGGGCGTTTGCCCCGCCACGCCCTTCACCCAGGCTTGCTCTTCTGCAGCGACTCTGTATCCTGCCCAGGGTTTAGTTCTCACCCACAGGCTTCCCCGGAAGTTCTTCTGCTCCTGGAGGCCTGGGCCACCCCTGGGTGTTTTCCAGGCCAAGTGCTGGGTGTGCAGGGTGCCTCCTACCTTGCTGGTCTGATCCTCTCTGGGTGAGATGTGCTGGCCTGCACCTGCTGTCTGGTGGTGCTCAGGGCTGCCGGCGTCAGGAAGCAAGTCCCTGCTCCGGCTCCTCCCAGGGAGTCTGTGCTGGCTCGTCACCATTTCTCACTTCTTTTCGGAGTGTCCAGTGACAGTAAGACCACTGCTCTGCAGTGATCTTGTACGCACACCCTCTGCTACCGCCGGAGTCACAGCCTGCCCACAGTCTCTGTGTGTGTGCTTCTGGGCACGCCATTTGGGCGATCGCTGTTGAATCTCACTTGTGCATTAAGTCACAGGAACCCGTCTGTGGCGCTCGTCTGCAGGGTCTGCGGTGATGTGCCTTCTCACTCTTTCTTAGTGCTTTGCTTTGTAATTTCTCTTTTTTTTTTGTCCATTCTTGATGAGTTTTATCAATTTCTCAAATGTTTCTATGGAACCCATTTTAGCTTTTTACTTATTTTTTCCCTTTGGGTCTCTGTTTTCTAGATCATTGATTTGCATGATTAATTTCACCCCCTTCCTTCCGTTTTCTCAGGGTTTTGTTTGCAGCTGATTTGCTGTTGGCTGGACGCCTGGATAGCTGACGCTCATCTTGGAATATGTGCGTTCACGACTATGAGTGTACCTTGTGCGGGGTCTTGGCTGCAGCTGACAAGTGTTAATGTGCTGTGTTTCAATCACATTCTGATCAAAAGTGTGTGCTGATGTGCAGTGTGAGTTCCTTGGCCCTGTGCTCCTGCTGCTGGAGGCTGATTTAATCGCTGTGGGCAGAGAACCTCCATGAATTCGTCAGAAAATAGCCAGTGCCTTGCTTAATGGCCAGAACACGGTCCCGTGCTCACTGCCCTTGGGAAGCAGGCGTTCTAGGTGTGGGGCGGAACCTCCAAAAGGCCAGTGCTGCAGCACGCTGCTCGCGCGGCTGTGCTCTGCTCTTGCCCTGACTTCTGGTCTGTGGCTTCCACGGTATTGAGAGGTTATGGTAACACCCCGTGACTGCAGCATGGCCTGCCTGCTTATTTCCGTCTTTTCCATATTTTTGCACAATTCCTTCAAATTAAAGCTTTTATATCCTCTTACTATATGCCTCACTTCTTATTGTCAGAATTACCACGCGTGCAATAAAACAAACGTGGTCTGAGGTGGGTGAGCAAGGCAGAGAGGGTGGGCTTTCAGGGGGCGTGGTTCTGAAGTGCACACACGCCAAGAAAATGCTTGGGTATTTATCCCCATTCTGATGCAATCCTGCCCTCCACTCTGATTGAAGGAGCTCAGGGGCACAATCTACAAGATGGCCTAAGATTGGATAGTGTCAAGTACAGAAAGTAGGTACGCAGGGTTTGGAAAGTCAAAGCAGGCATGGGGGTACCAGAAGGGACGGCACTTACAGGTGCTTGGAGATGTGTGTTGGGGAACTTTAAGCATGGCTTCCTCCTGGCCTCTTGGTTCCGAACTTAAGATGCTCCTTTCATGTGGGACCCTTAAGGCTGCATTCAGAAAATGGACCATCAGACACCCTATTTTTCACATTACGAACTGTTTCCTTTCACCTCCAGAAGTAACTCCTGCCTCAAGTTACATTTGTAAAAGATTATATTTTGTCTATGTTGATATAAGGTCCCTGTGTTTCTGTTTAAAGTAAGTCTCTCATAAGAAGCACGTATCTGGGCTTGTTTCTTCTTTTTTAAAGTCAGGCTTACCAGGTCTGTCCTAACTGAAGTGTTTGGTGTATTCACATCTACTCTTAACATCTTGGACTTGTTTTCTGCTCTGTCTGTCCTTGCCTTCTTTGGGATGGCCAAGGGATTTTCTGTATTCCTTTTCCTCTGTTATAGTCAGGATGTGCACTCTTGAAGTATGAAAAGTCTACATTAAATAAATACCTCTACAATACTTCCCGAGCAACTGAAGAGTATCACCTATGATTTTTGTCATGTGTCCCCTTTTGCTTTAAAATGCCCCTCTTGTCACCTGTCTCACTTCTACTTGTGATAGAAATGCTGCACGATCACCGTAAGTCGCTGCAGCCCTCCAGGGTACTTGCCAGTGTCTTCCTACAGCTGCTCCTTCCCTCTGCTCTTCTGCAGCAAAGTCTTGATTTACAGTGCTTGGTAATGCAAATCTGAGATGGGCTCTTTGTTTTTGTAGAAGAGCGTCTTTATGTCACCTCCATTTAGAGACTATCCTTGGGAATGGACTTCTGGGTTGGTAGTTTTGTTATTTCTGTATTTACAGGCAGCTTTCCATTGTCCTATGACTTCCACAATTTCCACTGAAAGTTATTCATTATTATTGTTTTTTCTCCTTTGAAAGTAACATGTGGCTTTCCTCTGGTTAATTTTATTTTATTTTTTTAATTTACTTTCTTATTAATACATTATAGTTTCACATAATGATGGAATTAATTATCATATATTCCTAGATGCATAAAAATCAGCAATACAATGTGTTCAGTATCCCCTGTCCATACCCTTCTACCTCCCTTCTCCTGTCCCCTGATCCTTTGTCTTTCTTCTGGGTCCTATATTGTTCTTTAAAAACCCAAATACAGTGACATAATTCTTATGCCCATGAAGAATATTTTTTATATATATGGCTGTAGTATATACAGTGACACTTATAATTGCTTGGAATGTACCTTGCTTTATCTCAGTTCCAACATTTCCCCTTCTCCTCCCTTGCTATCATCCCTTGTTATTCTCCAAAATATTTGACAAGGGATTAAACATTTATATTTTGAACAGGTATGCAGCATAGCTTGTTCAAATATGTCATGAAGTATATTGCAACTGTGTCTCATAAATATTAACATTTTGCATTTTTGTTCTATGGATCTAATACATGAGTTTTTCTGCCTTACACCCAAATTTGGGTTTAGGTCCAGCCTCCACAAATGAGGGAAAACATTAGGTCCTTGATTCTCTGGGTTTGGCTAACTTTGCTCAGTATGATTTCTTCCAATGCCATCCATTTACCTTCAATAGATGCAATATCATTGTTGCTAATAGCTGAGCAGAACTCCAATGTGTATGTATGTCTGTATATACATATATGTGTATATACATATATGTGATATATGTATATGTATATATATCATATATACATATATGGAGCCATTCATCCAGTGAGGGGCATCTGCGTTGGTTCCACAATTTAGCTATTGTAAATTGAGCTGCTATGAACATGGATTTTGCTGTGTTGCTGTAATGTGCTGATTCTAACTCCTCTGGGACAATCCCCAGAAGAGGGATAGCTGGGTCATATGGTGGATCCACCCTAATTTAAGAGTCTCTTTCCAGAGCAGCTACACCAGTTTGCAATTCCACCAGTGTGCTAGTGTTCTTATCTCCCCACAGCCCCTCCAGCATTTGTTATTGTTTGTATTCTTCATCTTTGCCAGTCTGCCTGGAGTGAGATGAAATTTTAAGGTAGTTTTCATTTGCATTTCTCTGAATGCTAGTGATTTAGAACACTTTCTCATGTATACATTGGCTTGCTCAATGTCCTCTGTTGAGAGGTTTCTATTTAGCTCTCTGGCTCATTTTATTGATTGGATTGTTTGTGGTTTTGTTATTGAGATTTTTGAGTTCTTTGTAAATTTTGGATATTACTCCCCTGTCAGAGGGATCACAGGTCATAATTCTCTCCAGTTCTATAGGTTGTCTTTTGACTGTTTTGACTATTTTCTTGGCTGTGCAGACACTTTTTAGTTTAATGGCATCCCACTCATTGATTTTTTTTCTTTTTCAGGGCTGAGGACCGAACTCGGGGCCTTGCACATGCTAGGCAAGCGCTCTGCCATTGAGCTGAATCCCCAACACCCCACTCATTGATTTTTGATGGTAATTCTTTCACTTTAGGAATCTTGTTAAGGAAGTTATTGCCAATTCCTATATGCTGGAATGTTGGTCCTAATTTTTCTTCTAGCAGATGTATGGTAGTTGGTTTAATTCCTAATTCCTTGATCCATTGATATTCAATTATTTGTGCAAGGTGAGAGATAAGGATCTAATTTCAATTTTCTGCACATGGCTCTCCAGTTTGTCCAGCACCATTTGTTGAATAGGCTGTCTTTCCTCCCTGTTATATTTTGACCCCCTTTGTCAAAGATCAGATGTTTCAAGATTTGTGGGTTTCGGGGCTGGAGCAGCGGATTGGCGGTTATGGCGCTTGCCTAGCGTGTGAAAGTACATGGGTTAAAACCCCAGCATCCACGTACACAACTAAGGGTCAGAGCAACGAAAGCCATGTGAAAAAGTCAATAAAAAATTGATTCTCTCTGTCTCTGTCTAACTCTCTCAAACCGTCCTTCTCTCTTTAAAAAAAAAAAAAGATTTGTGGGTTTGTCTCAGAGTCTGCTATTCTATTCCATTGGTCTTCATTCCTATTTTGATACCAATACCATGCTGTTTTTAATACTACATCTCTATAGTATAATTTTAGGTCAGGTATAACAAAACCGCTTGTTTCTTCTTTCTTGCTTAGTAATGTTTTGGCTATTCTGGATTTCTTTTTGTTCTGTATGAATTTGAGAAATACTTTTTCTATATCTGCAAAGAATGACATTGGAATCTTGATGGGGACTGTATTGAATCTGTATAGTGCTTTTGGCAGAATGGCCATTTTATCATATTAATTCTGCCTAACCAAGAGCATGGAATCTTTCCACCTTCCCAGGTCTTCTGCAATTTCCGTTTTCAGTGTTTGATAATTTTCCTTGTAGAAGTCTTTTACTTCTCTTGTTAGATTAATTCCCAAGTATTTTATTCTTTTAGAAGATATTGTGAATGGGACCGATTTCCTGATTTCTTCTTCTGCCCTAATATTGTTGGCATATACAAAAGCTTTTGATTGATGGGTGTTGATTTTGTAGCCTGCTACTTTGCCAAATCTGTTTATTATCTCTAGCAGTTTTCTGGTGGAGTTTTTTGGATCTTCCAAATATAGGATCATGTCATCAGCAAAAAGGGATAGTTTGACTTCTTCTCTTCCTATTCATATTCCTTTGATTTCTTCTTCCTGTCTGATTGCTCCAGCCAGGGTCTCAAGGACTATATTGAATAAAAGTGGTGAAAGCGGGCAGCCTTGTCTTTTCCCCAAGTTTAGTAGAAAAGCTTCCAACTTTTCTCCACTTAGTATTATACTAGCTGAGGGTTTGGCATATGTGGCCTTCACAAAGTTAAGATAAGTTCCTTTGATCCCTATTTTCTCTAGAGTTTTGAGCATAAATGTGTGCTGGATTTTATTGAAGGCCTTTTCTGCATCTATTGAGATGATCATATGGTTTTTGTCCTTAATTCTGTTTAAGTGATGAATCACATGTATTGATTTGCATATGTTGAACCAGCCCTGCATACCTGGAATGAAGCCCACTTGATCATGATGAATTATTTTATTCATGTGTTTTTGAATGTGGTTTGCAAGAACCTTATTAAGGATTTTTGCATTGATATTCATGAGGGATATTGGTCTGTAGTTTTTTTATGTGTCTTTGTTGGGTTTTGGTATCAGAGTTATGGTTGCTTCATAAAAAGTGTTTGGGAGAGTTCCCTCTTTTTCAATTTCTTAGAATAGCTTCATACAGAGAGGTGTTAGCTCTTCTGCAAAGGTGTGGTAAAACTCTGCAGAGAATTCATCCAAGCCCCGGGCTTTTCTTCTTTGGAAGACTTTTAACTGCTGTATGGATTTCAGTGCCTGTTATTGGGCTGTTTAGGATTTCAGTTGCATCCTGTGTCAATTTGGGGATGTTATATGTGTCTAGAAATTTGTCCATGTCATTTAGATTATCTGATGTAGAAGAGTATAGTTTTTCAAAATAGGTTCTGGCAGGACACAAAGAGGCCCAAACTGGAACATGGGGTGTCAGGTAGGCAGGGCTGCTCCTGGTGGGAATCCTCCCCTGGTTTGTCCTGAGCAGGGGCTGCTCTGGATGGGGATCCTACCAGTTGTGTCCTGAGAACCTGCCAGTGTGACTCAAACAGGCCCCAACTGGAACATGGGGTGTCCTCTCTGGTTAATTTTAAGAGATTCATTTTGTAGTATTTACATTTTAGTTAATCCATTTTTAACTATGTTCACTTTATAGTGAACTCACTGGATGAATTACTAAATTCAAACATTATATTTTTATTTATAGAATGCCTACCAGATTCCCAGATTCTTTTTTCTTTCTTTCTTTTTTTTGTACTGGGGATTGAACCCAAAGTTACTTTACCACTGAGCTACATCCCCAGCCCTTTAAAATTTTTTTGCTTTGAGACATGTTCTCACTAAGTTGCTTAGGGCCTCAACAATTTGCTGAGGCTGGCTTTGAACATGTGATCCTCTTGCCTCAGCCTCCGAAGTTACTAGGATTATAGGCATGCACCACCCCACCTGAATACCAGATTCCTTTCTATAGATTCATAGTCTCTGCTGAATTTCTATCTTTAATCCTTTTTATCTGCTTTGGTATTGTGTTTATTACATTTAAAGGAGTTAAATTTTGTGTTTAGTAACTTCCAAATTACCTCTGAACCTGTTTCTATTTTTCTATTATTTGCATTTCTATTAATCAAATTTCTTGCCTCTAGGCATTTCTGCCGACCTTGTATTGCATTCTGCTTGTGTGTTTAAGAATTGCCAAGCCCAGTGATGACGTTAGTTCACCTGTGTTGGCTCTTTCCCTCCTTCCAGCACACAGGCAGAGGATGAGCGCATCATGCCAATGAGAACCGAATGGGCCATTGTGGGGCTGTCATTCCAGCTGGGCTCAGGCTTTGGAGTGTAAACTTCTGTGGATGTGGACCTCCTGGAATGTTTACTAGAACCACCTGAGCTATATTAAAATCTGGCAAACAGCTTACTGAGTAGAGCTGTGGAGTTTGGTATAGGCCCCTCATTGGAGGGAAACTTCTCTAAGTACTGTGAGACTAGAGGAAATTTCACTTTGTCTTTTTGGCCTGGCACTGAGGTTTTAGTCCATCTAGTTCACATTGATTTTTCTGCTCTCTAAAGTCTTTAAAACTGATCTTTGTGATTTATCCAGTTTTTTTTTTTTTTTTAGTTTGTTTGTTTTGTAGATTCTGAAGTGAGTCGTACTCTGCTGATGTCTAGGACATCTTACTTGCAAGCGAAACCTACTGATTTTCAAAATTCACCTTGCGTTATATTAGACTTCCCTCCATGCATGAAGTCACTTGACACTGTGTGAAATACCCTCATGTTCCCAAGAGGCACCAAAGCTGGATGGAGACTGCACCACGGACACGATGTGGAGAAGCAGGAACTGCCTCTCGAGCTGCTCTGTCGCCATGGCTTTGGGGGGTGATTTCTGGCTTTCTTGGGTTATGTTCAGCTGGGGGTGGGGAGAAGCCTGGAGGGAGGGTGAGAAGCACTAGGGGAAACGTGGGGTGCCAAGAAGAGGGTCGGGAGGCCAGATAGAGGCAGCTTTGAGGTACTCCTCTGTGCTAGCCACTCACGGTTAGTTTCCAGAGAGAACCAGAGCTCACTCGCTGCCTCTCACCGCTGGCCTCCATCTGGAGGGTCGCCACGGCATTGGTCATTCCCTTCCTCCTTGCAGCCCCACTGCCCCCTCCTGTCCTCAGAGCTGGCCTCCATCCTCCTCAGGTGCTTCAGGAGAGGGAAGGAGGATGTGCTAACATGGCAGGAGCCTCCTGGGTGCTGGCAGAACGGGAGGTCTGCTCCTGGCAGACAAAGGGAGAAGCTTCAGTGCTGAAGCATCTGTTTGCCTGTGAACCTGACAGAGATGTGGACGAGCACCTCCTTGTTATCATCAGCCTGGGGAGAACCGCTCAGAGGAAATGCTAGCCATCAATCTCCCCTGCGCACGCAGCACCTCTGTTTAACAGCTGATAGAGCGTCTCCAAAGGGCTTCCTTTGCTCTTTGTTCAAAATGACATATAATGGGCCTGGACTTATCAGTGTCTCTAAATGCATTTTCTGTGCTCTGTCTCCACTGCGGGATTTAGTCCATCTAATGAATATGTGCAGGATTGATTTTGAACTTGGTATAATTTAATCCATCAATTTAACATTCAATGAATATGCAAAGGGCGTCTCTGGGTGGGTGAAAAGCAGAGGGATGTTCTTATTAATTTGAAGTGGACTTGAGAAATGGAAGCAGTCTGTGCTATTAGTATCTGCCATGGGGTCCTGTGACTGAGCAACCCATAGACCATGTGAGCCACAAAGCAGCTGGAGCCAGCATGGAGCCCCAACCCTGCGAGAAGGAAGAGTGCAGTCACCCAGGCTTCTGCTGCTGAGCTGAAGGCTGCCCTGTCCAAGGTGAGCAGGACTGAGCTCTAGAAGCCAGAGCTGGATGAGGAGCCAGGGCCCAGGGTGCCAGTGCATCCCTCAAATCACACCAGTTCCTAGACCGGACACCAGGGCCCACTGTCTCCAGGGATCCTAATGGCTTCCAGGGCTTTGGAAAGTGTGTCTTTAACAACACTTGTGGTCAAGAGGACCTCCGAGGCCATGCAGCAGCTAGGGACATGCAAGGAGGACCTGGATCAGAGTGTGAGGGCCATGTCTGCAGGCTGGAGCCCAAGAGACCCTTTGCGGCTGGATTGGAAATGAAGCTCTATACCAAACAGGTCCCCTTGAGTCCCCCTTTGTCATGCTGGGTATTGCCACTCCACAGAGACCTCTTTGCTGGTGAAGCAAGGCTCCCGTTGGCAGCCGTTCCTGGTTCAGGTGCAAACCCCTCCTGTCCTCTTCCTGGTGGCTTATGCGCCAGACCTGATATTATTGTCCTTTGGAAACTGGTAAGTGGGTCTTGCCTGGGAACTCTTCTATGTGGGCCTTGTCAACTTCCTCAAGTGCCCTTCAAAGAATCTGCTCCATTGTCCCCCACGATAACTCGAGGGCATGGCGTGGAAACCAAGCCTCCTCTCTAGGACCTTGATTAGCAGGCACGTGATGACTGAACACCTGCATGTCCGTGGCACCCAGCATGCAGCAGGCAGCTTTCTGCCCGAGTGTGGAAAGCACAGGGACCTTCAGGCCCATGGGGGTCCTTGTGTGGTTCAGTTGGCCACTGACATGGACAGCACACTTCACAACACATCTAACCTGCTGTTGCACTTCCTGCTAACACTAGAACCAGCACTGTTATTTCAGTAACATCTTTCTGTGTCTTCAGCCCTGGCTTTGATGAGCCCTGACATGTCACATTGGCCAGTGACACGAGACTCCAGTTCAGGCTGAACAGGACGTGTCAGTCAATTCTTTCTGAGACATCGCCAGTCAGGAGTTCATGGAAAGACCTAGTCCTGGTTTAGTAGCAAGGACCGGAGAGGATGCCAAGTCAACGTGGTTCTGGGAGCAGGAGAGGGTGGGGCTGACTGAACAGAACCAGGAGTGGTTCCATGCCTGAGTGAAGAGAGCTGAGAAAGGATACTGTTTGGACTGCAGAAGTCAAGGTCACCTTCCCGCTGGTGCAGGGAAGGACCTCAAGGCTCAGGGACTGCCCTGCTGTTGAGGCAGCATATTGCCACACATTGGGGCACTCAGAACAACAGAAATGGACCCTCTCACTGTTCCAGAGGCCAGAAGAGAAAATCCAAGGCCTTGGCAGTGTCCTGCTCCTTCTGGCAGCTCTGGGTCCCTTTAAGCTTCCGTGACCCCAGGCACTCCTCAGCTGGTGGCCACTTCTCTGCTGTCTTCACACAGCCTTCTCTCTGTGTCTCCCCTGCCTCTCCAACAGGGACACTGCTGAGGGCATTAGGACCCATCTGGACAATTCAGGAGAGCAGCTTCGTTTCAAGACCCTAAGTTTACATTTAAAACCTCCCTTCAGGGGCCGGAGTGGCAGTTACAGCACTTGCCCGGCATGTGCAAGTACACGGGTTCAAACCCCAGCACCCACATACACACCTAAGTATCAGAGCAATGAAAGTCATGTGAAAAACTCAATAAAAATTGATGCTCTCTCTCTCTCGCCTTCTCTCTAAAAAAATCTCTCTTCAAATAAGATCTTATTCATTGGCTCTGGGGTTAGGGTGAGGACCCCCACTGAGTCTACTGCACAGGGAACCTTCTTCCGGGAGACACTGATGGCCCAAGTGCAGGCCCTGCAGCTGCTGACTGTATAGCTGCGCAGTTGCCGGAAGACAGTGCACCCTCTTGCTAAGAACTTCCATTCAGATCTTTAGTCCTCACTCCTAAGTGTGAGAAGGTCAGAGAAATACAAGAAAACACCAAAAGAAACAAACATGAAAGAGCAAATTGGGGAAACTGATCATTTAGGGAAAAGAAAAAAACAAAACAAAGGAAAAAGCTATCCTTCATATTTTCTTTGTTTTAAAGAGAGGGACAGTGAGAGAGAAAGAGAGAATAACTTTATTTAGTTTTTCATGAGGCTTTCATTGCTCTGACATTTGATTGTGTACGTGGTGCTGGGGTTTGAACCCACATCCTCGCACATGCCAAGCAAATGCTGTAACTGCTGAGCCATGGCTCCAGCCTCTATCCTTAGTATTTTCAATGAGACAAGAGGTGTTATATCCATGAACAAGAACAGAATGTATGAAAAGAAACAACCAGCAAGAAAAAAAAGAAAAATCGTTAAAAAAGAAAAATAATGGAATGGTTAGAGATAAAATCACATAAAATAGAGGAAATCTCACATAAAATAGAGAAAAGATAAAAATATGGTTACATTTAAATAGTAGGAGTTTCTTAAAGAAACACCAAAGAAAAAGAGAAAAAATAAGATGTAGGAAATCATTAATGAAATAATAGCTCAAGGAGATGATCTTAAGGACATGAGATTTCAACTCTAAAGGGTTTGTTCACTTCCTGGGAACAACAGGTAAAACAGACTCAAACCAAGGCACAACATTACAAATTCAGATTCCTGGGATGAAGACATAACTTTGAAAAAATGATGAATCCGCATGTTGTAGAACTTTTGAATCACTGTACCAGAAACAAAAAGAAAGTGAGGGAATGCCTTCAGAATTCTGAAGGAAATTCCCAGCCAACCAAGCGTTCATTCAGGCTTAAGGAAAGAAAGAAGACATTTCCATTAGATATGGTTTCCAGCAATTCACACCTACACAGCCTTCCACACCCTGCAGCAGGGTTAGGCCACCAGAACAGGGGAGCACATCAAGAAAGAGAGAAGACAGTCACAGTGAATGGGAGACTGGACCCAGAGGAGCACAGAACATCCCAGCCCACCAAAGGTGAGGCTGAGTTCAAGGGCAGGGAATCTGGGACTCAAACTAAAGCCCCATTCTGCACAAGAGTCTTCCCAATCTCAGGACAAAAATCTCCATGGACAATGCCACCTACCACACAAGCCATGCCTCGAAATTCTGTTCCCGGGTGAGCGCAGGTGGGCACTTCGCCCGGGAGTTGGGGAAGGCTGTGGTGAACACACGCTGCCAGGCATGTACAACAAACCTGACTGTCGTGAGGGGGGCTGCATTGCTGTGGAGTCACACGGCCCTCGAGAGGCGGGGAGTGGGCTGAAGGCTCCTTATTTCGTAAGGGTTGCAAAATAAGGTATTTTTGTTGCTTTGTTGTAAGAGTTCAGGCCCCAGAGTCCTCACCTGAGGGATGTTTGCGGGGCTTGCTCGGCTGAGCTGGAAGGACCCCAAGTGTTCGGTGACTACGTGACCCGGTGTGTGCACGTGTGTGGTAGTCAGTGATGTACTGCTGTCCACACATCACGTGTGCGGGTGCCCACAATCTTATGGGGCTGCTCTGTGTGCATGTGGCACGTCCATGGGTTCAGGCCTGTGTCCTGTGTCCACCTGTGCGGGTGACTTGTCCCTGTGGTGAGGTGTGTGTCCATGTGCCATGTGCTTGCTGGGCACATTGTGTTTGTATGTGGAATCAGGAGGGGTGGTGTCAGGCAGGCCTCACACTCTCAATCACAAATGACAACAAGAATTTGCAGTCACAGAGACAAGATGAATTTGTTGGCGCTTGGCTGGACTTCTGCCCAGGTCTTAGCCACCTGCAACGCGGAAGCAGTGTGTGATTGATGAGAAGAGGATGGGAGTGTTTCTGCTGAATTCTTCAGGCATGAAATCCAGACTCAGCAAAAGACTCCACCTATCCCAAGCTCCCCCTCTTGATGTTCTAACCTCATTGCTCATCACATTCTTGGAAAGTCTGCACTTGAGCTGGTATCCAGCTGCTTTCCATCTGGAGGAAGGGGCCACTGAGCCAGGTGGAATCGGGGTCACCCGTCCCTGTGTTGAGTCCAGCCCCTGCCCTGAGCCCTACACAGGGCAGCTGTGGTTCAGGCGGGCAGGGTGAGGGTTCTCTAGTTGGTCAGGGCAGTGTGCAGGGGGGCTGTCAATCACCTTGCACCCAGGGTTAAAGACCTTCTCCCCCCACAAGTACTGTAGCACCCACGGAGGAGGAGGGAGGGTGCTCCTCACTCCAGGAGCAGCACAGGACTGCAGAGTTCCCCGTGAAACACCACCCTCCACTGCCTGTGAGGTGCTCTCCTGGCACAACCAGTGATGCAGCTACACTGCTGTCCTGAGATGCCCATCTAGGGACTCCAAGTTAGAGAGCTTTTCTGGTACCTTGGCATGGCCACGAGAACTCAAGGAGCTGGCAGCATTGAGGTCGTCTGTGGGGTGGAGGTGACCCCTGGTAGGGATGCACTGGAGCCCTGGCAGAGCAAACAGGCAGCACTTCATGCTCTGGAGGTGAGCTGCCATCCTACCTTCTTCTCACTACCCTGGAAGCTTGCCTATGTCATCACCAGCTACTCTGGGACCAGAATTCCTTGTCACCGATTCACAGGTAAGCATGAGTCCTCAAGATGGCTATGGAAACTGGTGCCAGACCTCCTTCTGGAGTGTAAAGGAATGCTGTGGGGCTTAAAAGATGTTGTCTCATGGTGGTAGGTTGCCCCCAGCTCCTGTCCCCAGTTCATTCTGTGTGTTGCTGTGATGTGTGGCACAACTCTGCCTGGCTCCCAACATGTCTGAGTCCAGCGAGACCAAACCCCACGCACATCACACAAAGCAGACGTATTGTGAGACCAAACCCCACGCACACCACACAAAGCAGACGTATTGTGCACCGATGGGCTGCAAAGGACAGCAGAAGCCTGGGATCCATGCCAGGTGCAGGGAAGAGGCCAGGGAGGACGGAGTCCCATTTACCTGTGCCCACTTGCACTGCAGTGAGGGCCCTGGAATGAAGTCTGCCTGGGTTTAATGCCCTGGGGAAGGATTTGTTGGGCTAAAGTGCTGGGGACAGCCTGTTTGTGGAGAGAATGGGGAGAGAGGCTGGGCGGTGTGTGTTCCAGCACTTTGCACAGCTATTCCTGAGAACTACAGGTGATAAAGGGGATGGGGTGTTTCCCAGACCACCTGGAGAACTGTCCTGAAGTTTCTAGACAGTGATTCAGAAAGAATTTAAAAGTATGTACAGCAATTACAGGAGTGGAAGCCATGAAAAGTGAATGGTTCATGCAGCTGAATCTTACTGCTCTCTGACCTTTCGAATGGATAACTTTATTACATGTTCTTTTACAATTGACTTTCCTAAGCAAAATACATTTTGAATGGATGCTTGAGAGATATGCCAGGCTTCAGATATAGGGGCTTTAAAGGGTGGTGACATGTAGCTGTGGCCACAGTTGCAAGTGGCATCATCAGATGACCCCATGACCACAGCAGCTCTTTTTCTCAAAAGACCACACACACCCACTTGCTTATAAAAAAAAAAAAAAGGAGCAGATGATCCACAGACCTATGATGTCAAGGGTGGGCATCTTGGGTGCCTGTAATCATAAGCAGGAGGGATTATCCTGACAGTATGGAAGATGAGGCAAATCCATGCCCTCCATTTTCAACCAACTAACTCATAAACAAAAAACCAGCTTACTAGGCAGGCAGGGAAAAAGGAAGTTGCTCTGGAGCTGACTGTGGGCTGATCAGTCTCCTTGAGAGGCGAGCTTGTCTGGTTAGCAGGTGCTGGAGGCATTCCTGTCTCTGATGACCCTGGACTTCCATCTCAGTAGCTTGTAGGGTGAGGGGTCAGGAGCTGAATTCCAGCACATTTGAAGTGAAGGTTTTGAAAGACAACTTCTGCCAGGAGCTGGAACCTGGAAGGGTTCTCACTCAATAAGAGGGCAAATTATGAAGACGTAGTCCCACAGGCTGTTTTCTGGGCTTGATCTTGACATCAGGAAATGGGACTGTTGGCACAGGAGGTTTATGCATTCCTGACCTGAGCTCCTATACCTGCGGGCTAACGTCTGGGAACCCCAACTGGTCTTGGGTTGTTCACAGCCCTGGTGTCCAGAAGGACACATCTGTACTCTTGTCTCAGAGAGCTTTCCCAGCAGAAGTTCTAGCCATCTAGGCCACAGCAAAAAGCCAGAAAGTACCATCAATGAGAAGAGCAGACAGGTGAGTCAGGAGTTCAGATGTCAGAATATGCAGGTCTACTGAGTGAGAGGAAATGCAGGAGGGTTCACGAATGTGAAGAGCAACAAGCAACCGTGATAAAGATGTTTAAGCAGCTGTGTAGCAGTGACCAAATATAGTCAAAATGGAGTAACAAGAACGGGATTTTCCCTTTGCCTGAAACAATCCAAAACCCCCGATGATATATATGCACCAACAGTTTTCAAGAGCCAAAACACCAGGTGATAAAGGTCACTGATCTGTGAGGGACAGGAAGCAAAGGAGCTGAGCCTGAGGATTTCCCAGCATGCTTCTGGGTAGGAGGCCAGGCAGCCCACAGGCCTGCTGAGTTGGGGGACCAGCTGAGGGGATGTGAAGATGAAAGCACTGAAGTGTGCAGGACAGTACACTGGGGGAGAGGCACAGAACAGGAGGCCTTGACTGAATGTCCAGCCAAGCACAGAGCTGCGGACATGTGTGGGAAACCTGCAGGAGGTCCCCAGGGGGTTCCAGGCAAAGCAGCTGACACACAGGACCAGGAAACACCTGAGCCCAGGCACTCTGTGTGCTCAGACTTGAGAGATGACTGGGAGGCACAGGAAGCATGGTGCCTCAGGAGTGGAAGACCCTCAGTCTCTTGTTGAACCATGAACAGGTCCCGTCTAATGAATCTTCAGAGTGAGGCCCCAAAGAATCGACCTTGCTTCAAAGAAAATCAACTTCATCCTCGAAGTAAGGTAAAAAAATATGCACAGAAAATGAAAGAGTATCTATCACTCAGCAAGTAGAGTTATCTATCCTTGGTATCCCACTATTGACAGAATTAAATTCTGACCACCAATCCATACATTGTGGCTGTGTGGTTTTGCTTGTTTGTTAATATGTTGAACTACATTGCTGGGTTTTAATCTTTGACTCATCTTGCACTATCAGTGAGAGCTTAGCTATAATACAGCATCCTTTTTCTACATAGTTGGATTCCATTTGCTAAAACTTTGTTTGGAATTTTGTCCATGTTAATGAGATGTTTGTGTCTGTCATTTTCTTTTCTTGCGAGACTTTGTATGACTTTGGTCTCAAGGTAATGCTGAGTTTGTAAAATTGGTTGGGGAAATCTCTCCTCCTCCATTCTGTGGAAGAGTCTGTGAGGAAATAGCATCAATTCCTCTGTGGGCCAGGTGAATTTTGCCCATGAAGTGGCTCTCAAAAGCAGCATGACAGTTCCCTACAACATGAAGCATACACCTGCACCATGACCCAGTCACCCCACCCTGGCATGTTCACCCACAGCAAACAAAAGCAATGTCTAAATGTCACAACTCCACATCCTGCTGACTTAATCTGTGAACACCCCTAGCTGGAAACCAACCAAGCACTTCAACAAGGGGCTGTGTGTACTGAGGATATGTTCATCATCTGGGTTGTAGGTTGCGTTTATCTGTCAGAATGTGTCAAGTTTACACTTAAATATATGAAGTTTATTGCGTACAATTGTGCCACAAGAAAGCTGACTCAAAGTAAGTTTTAAAAGTGTGAGTTTAAAGAAATTACAGAGTGTGAAGACCTCATATATTTTCAAATTGGAATTCACAAGGGAGTTGAGAAGGTGGTAACATTTAGAGAGTTAATAGCTGAGAATTATCTAAATTTGAAGGAAAACAGGAATCCTTACATTCAGAAGCACACATCTGAAGAAGATATAAAAAGAAATCTGTGCTTAAATGCAGCACAGTGAAATCTGAAGACAAACAGAAGATCTTAGGAGTAGCTCTAGAGAATTTGGAACTACTAAGAGTAATGACAGATGAAAGTTACCTGCTGGAACAGTTGAGCTTCCACGAGGTGACAGCCTACTTCTGCACAGTAACCATGGCAGCAGGAGCCGATGGAAAGGTGCTGTCCCAGTGTCAAGGCTCATCACCCTCACCGCAGGCCAGGAGCCACCTTCCATGGAGGCTTCAGTCTCATCCCAAAGGAGAAAGCTCCAGACAGATCCATCTGGGTCAACTCTGTGCCCTGCATGGTCCTTCACAGGGTCACTCCCTTCCACAGACCTGGCCACAGCTGATGTGTGCTTCCCTCTCCCACTCCCTTCATCCAGGATGGACAATCCTGAGGTTGCCACCTCTGACGTGGCCCTCTTGCCTTTTCAGGGCTTCCCTGCACTTTTGCTCTGTTGCCCCTCTCTCAGGGACCCTGAGAACTCTGCGAAATGTTGGCTCCATGATCCCCCAATGTGCTAATCACCTCATTGCTTCCATCTCTCCGTCCCCTCCTTGTTCTTCCAAGTGCAGGGAAAGAAAGGACTGTCAGCAGGTGTCACGGGGGTGCTTTCTCCAGCCTCCTGTCTTCTCCTGCCTCTTCCCTGCCTGCTCCTGTCTGCTGGTAGAGCCCCCCATCTGGGTCAACTCTGTGCCCTATGTGGTCCTTCACGGGGTCACACCTTCCCACAGACCTGGCCACAGCTGATGCATGCTTCCCTTGCCCATCTCCCTTCATCCATGAAGGGTCCCTTTGGGTAAGAACCCTCACTTTCTCCTGCACCACAGATGCCTCATGTGTCACTGGATGTTGTCACTGCTTTGCTGATATTTGGGAAATGTGAAGAAATTAATGAGAATTTCCCCACTACTGCATCTAAATCTCTGGCAGCCAGATAGGATGTGACAAGAGGTGGAAGGACCCAGGGATACTGTTGGAGGAATGAAGATGCTGTTCAGGTTGAAGAGGGCTTGGGTGGCCAGCAAGACATGTTCTGATGTGGGGTCTAGTCTGGAGTGGTCACAGTGTGCCGTGGAGGAAAAGATAACTCCAAGGTCTCCACTGGCATGAGCCTCAGGGCTACTGAGAGCTGCTGTGGGTCACCTGCTCTCCTGTGGCTCACAGCCCCCAAAAGTGGCACTGCCTCTTAGAGTTACCCCCGTCCATCCTCCCTTATTCCAGCATGCTGTGGCTACTCCACCTGTGCTCAGGTTTCTTCCATCCATGATTAGGTTCATCTTGGAGTGCACCCTGGGTTTCCAAGTTGGAGTGTTCAAATCAAATACGTGATCTTCATGTGGTTTAGCTGGGAGAAGGCAAGAATGTGCATCCCTCAAATGGACAGGGAAATGTCACAAAAGGACGAATCTCCACCATGGGGAGTGGAGAAAAGGTGACCACTCTTGTGTACACTCATGAAAGGGTGCGGTCCACCTTGGAGAGTCCCCGTCCAGTATGGAGGACTGAGTTCAGCAGTGGGGTGCTTAGGTACGGATGAATGGACCCCACTATTGTCTGCCCACGGTGCCCGGAGCCCATGGGTCCTCCAGTTGCTTAGGCAGGGCTGTGGCTCACTCGTCCTTGCAGTCCACTGCCTGCCTCAGCATGGGCACAGTGTGGGCGTGGGAGACAAGCAAGGTCAGAGGTGCAAGAATGAGCCAGTGAGCTGCAGGCTTCAGTGCAGACCCTGGAGCAGCAGGAGAACTGCTGCCAATGTGTCCCTCACCACCACCGCTTGGAGGGACAGGTATTTGGGGACAACTAAATGAAGCCGTGCTTCCTTCCACATTACATTCCTACCACTCCTAATGAGCAATGTCCATGTGATGCATTTACAACACCCTATCTAGAGTGATCACAATGCCATAAATTTGTATTTGAAGTGGTTTTTTAATGCTTGTAGCACCCGGGTCTCTGAAGTGTGGAGATAGCTAGCATTTTTACCCTGCTCTTCGATTATGTAACCACTAAAGACAGCACACAGTGAGCAGAGCAGCTATAATCACAAAATAAGGACCTATTTGCCTATGAACATGGCAAAGTCTTCAATATAAACAAGGAAGTGCAAGGAACTGCAGGCACAGCCTGGAGCCGGAATCTGTGTTCTGCAGTTCATGAGCAGCAGTATTTTTAAGTCACGTTGGTGAGGAAGCAAGCGTTCTTAGGAGCTGGAATCACAGCGAGTAGAAACAGTTCCTCTAACCACAAGGAGCTGCATCCACAGGGTAGAAGGACAGGGATGTGCGTGGATGGGGAAGATGCATGCACGTCCTGAACAGTCATGAGAGTCCAACTGTGGTGACCTGAGGGTCCTGTGCCCTCGCCTCCCCACTCCCAACAGAGGCGGCTTCCTCCTTTAATGAAGAAGCTCTGGGATGGCTAACGCATTGGTGAGCAGGTGGCCCTCTCCCTGTGCAGCAGCCTCAGCCTGCATCAGGACTCCCCAGTGTTGCCAGCCAACAGGGTCATGGTGTGGGGGCAGTGCCAGCTTGTGTCCCAGGCCTGCCTGCGAGGAGCTGGTGAAGCTGGCTGGGCTGTGCACTCACCTTTAATTAGTAATTGTGATGGACCCTGGGCCGCAGAAGGTGACTGGGTTGGAGCAGGGCAGTGAGAGAGGTAATTAGGTTAAAGGAGGCTGTTGGGGAGGCCCTGATCCACTCTGTTTCCTCATGAGAAGAGGAAGCCAGGACACAGACACAGGCAGAGGACCCCATGGAGGACAGAGGGGAAGGCGCCACTACAAGCAGGGGAGAAAGGGAGGAGGAGGAGCCCGCTGCCCTCACCTTGACCTCAGACTTGGGGCCATCAGAACTGCAGAGACAAACACCCAGACGTGGCACTGTGTCAAGCAGCCCTGGTACTACAGCAGTACTCGTGCACTGTGCAGTGATTAGGGAGAGGCCATATGGTCATGTATCTAGGTTTAAGTGGGGTTCTGTGTCAAGGTGAAATGCTCTTGACCTATCAGCTGAACTTGCCCTTCAAGGTCACATGTATCGAGTGGAAGTCTTCCTGTATCCTCTGGTTTTCCCCACCAGCCTGAGACACCTGTTAGCGAGCATGGCCTCAGAGAGGAGTGGGGACTGGGGCCTCCCACGTAGGGTGGGGACAGCTCCAGTCCCGGGGGTCTGGACCCAGTGTTTGCACTGAGGCACTCTCTGGGTCTGCAGGAGATGCAGCCGGGTCTGTCACTCACTGATGGCTGGGTGCTCAGCAGAACTCCGTCATCCCAGATGGGTCCTCAGTACCCCTGGGCCTGAGATGGGGTGGGATGCTCACACCTTCCCTGGGCCTGGACGGCACAGTGGTCGTTCACAGCATCCAGAAGCAGCCACAGAAGGAGGTCTGGAATTTTGTGCAGCACAAAGCTACCAAAGTAAGGTTCAAAAAGAAGAAAAATTCACTCTAAGAAATGCAGCCAAACCCCTGCATCACGTACAGATCGATTTAGCTTCGGGATAATTTATTTGGGGCATTCATATATAATCGGGGCACCAACAGTTGCCAAAGGGACTGTTACCCACTGCTGAGCTCCCAAGAGCCCCCAGGCAGATTAGGGAAATGAGGAGCTGCCCGCTGGGCTGGCTTCCACCACGCCAGGCTCCCCTCCCTTCCCCGGGCTCTGTTTGAACCTCATGCCACCCACTCGAACCTCCAGTCTCAGACACCATGGGCAGGGAGGGGTGTGGAAGCCGACTGGTGGCTGCGGCTCCACTGTCTGTTTTCTGTGGTGCTCTCAGCCTGTACCCTACTGAGGGAGGAAGGGAGGTGCTCCTCCTGCCGTCTGCATGGTCCTTCTTGCTGGGACCTGCAGGTGAGGCCCAGAAAAGCCAGGGTGTGTCCCGGGTGAACTGCTGTCCGGGCCTCTCCTGGGTTCAGCTCTCCGCAGCTGCTGGGTGGGATGAATCCACGGCAGTGCCCCCACATGCTTTCTTCACCCCTCCTTGCACGGAGAACGAGGTCTTGATTTTCTCACAACATGGTTGATCCACTCATTCTCCTGGGGCCCTGCTTTTTGCTCGCCCAGCGTGGGCTGGGCAGGGTCAGCCCCTTTGTGGAATACAAAGGGGCCTCCCCATGTGCCCTCGGGGGGACTGGCTGTAACCACAAAGGGCCATGTGGTCTCGTAGAGCCACATGGACACTGCTGTGTTCCCAGTCTCGCTTGGTGCATGCGAATCCCACCAGAAGCAGTGGATGTCCAGGAGGGGACACCGGCCATGGTGCAATCCACCATTCATGTAGAATCATGCAAGGCAAACCAGACTTGGGGGCCCTCGGGGAAACTTCGCTTATTGGAACTGGAGTGCTCAGTGGCTTTATAAGCATTCTTTGTTGTAAGAAAAGAATTCAGACCATTGCACCCCGGGAAGGCAAAGCAAGGGCCTGCCCTGTGCTCGAACTGGCTGCTTGGTCCTCCCATCTGTCATTGACATGCGTGGCATGAGAATAAAGAACGCAGAGGAAGCACAAGGGCTGCGGGAATACACATGAAGGAGCGCCAGCCGGGCGGGAGTCCCCTTATCTGCATTTGCAGGTCGGCCTGATCCATCAACGCAGGCATAGCCCTACTCCAGGGCCCCAGACCGGTGAGGCCAGGCAGAGCAGCGGGGGTGGAGGGACTCCTCAGAGTTGGTAGGAAAACGCAGCCACGTTCCATTTAGAAATTCCTATTAGGGGCAGGGGCAAAGTATCTATAATAATTTTAAGGACATTTCCCAAATGTTTATTTAGATAGAAGATGGATAACAGTAGAACTCCGGAACCCATGGCCTGATAACTAGGTTTTATTAATGACCTGCCATATGCCAAGGCTGGATAATTAAAGTTTTCCCCCCAAAGGAAGAGAGTGGACAAATTTATTTGATGCTTTGATAACCAGGGACACTGGTTGAAAACTATTGATAGAATCGGAGCTCATTCGATTTGCTCAAGACAGCCCTTCCTATCAGCTAATTTCACCTGTGAATAGTTAATTGTCCTCTGGATGCATATGGGCGAGCCATTAATAAAATTTGACTATGTCATGGTTTCTTTGTCATCCACATGTGCCTTTTATCTCCTGGATCACCTTCTTAGTCTTTTTTTTTTTTTCCCATTCTCTCTTAAAAAAAAAATAATAATGCTGGGGAAGACAGATGTGGGCCGAGGGACTTTGCAGCTGCGTTACAGTTGGCACCCAGGGCCTGGGTGCAGAATGAGGCCACACCAAGCCCAGCAGGTGGATGCCCTGCAGCACCCCTGTCCATCCTCCGGGGATACAGCCACCTCCAAACTAGGACTGCTGGACTGGGGCTCATGCAGGTGTGCGGGCTGGACAGGGTCAGCAGCCAGGACTGGGTGCTGGTAGCAGCTCACATGCGGGCTGCTTCCTGCCTCGCTGGAGTCCCTGGTGAGGCCGTGGGGCACCGTGAATGTACCTTGGCACAGCTGGACCTAGTACTGTTCTCATAACACACTGCATGTGAATTTCTGACCTTGAGCAAGGATGTTAGCTTTTAAGTTCCATTTTCTCAGATGTAAGAAGGGGTTGCTGATGTCACCTGCAGTGCTGTGGCCTTGGAAGGGGTGGCTGTGAAGGCCTCTCAGCAGACCCCAGGACTGGAGGGCACCTAGCATGGAGGGCTGCTTGTGCCAGCATGTGGCTCTGTCTGCTTCTTCCTTTACTCTTTCCTAGAGTAGAGCGATCTTTGGCTCCACCCACATCCTACATGGGCTCTGCACCCACGTAGAAGCCTTTCTGTAGTCCCAGTCACTTGGGCCAGCTCTGAGGGTCGAGGTAGCCTATGGCCAGGAGGAGACATGATATCCATGTCTATGTGTACAGGGGACACAGTGGGGAAGACCATGGGTCAGGGAGGGGTCCAGTGCATCTGCACTGTCCCAGGGGCCGTGAGCACTGATAGCAGTCATCTTCCAGGGAATGCTAAGCTCCCAGGGCACTCAGGACCACCTGTGGCTCTCGCTCTGACCTGCCAGATTCCACAGGCCCTCTGGCCCTTGTCCCCTGATCCCCACAGCTTCTGTCTCCCTCCCTGCTCCACCCACAGCCCCCTGAAGCCTCAGGGCCTTTGCTGGTTCCCCTGCCCTGAGCAGCCTGGCCATTCCTTCTGGGCAGGCCTTGGTCCAAATGCATACTCTACAGAAGGATCCTGAGCCCCACAGTGGCCCTCACTGTCTCCACCACTCAGCAGGCTTGTCCTTGTGTGGTCTTCACCATGTCTGCCCTGGGAATGAAAGACCAGGCAGGTAAGACCTCCTGACTTGCTCTTCTGTGTCCCCAACTGTGAGCACATGAGTACCTGTCAGTGGTGGGCCATGGCCCGGGTCTCAGGTGGGAGCCCACAGGTGCAGCATTCATCACTAAACCCAGGTAAAATTGTCCAAAACGCCCAGGGCTCTCCTGTCCCCCAGCCACCCGTGCCTCCTTACCCCCTGGCCCATGCTTTGGAACATGGTACCTTGAATGTGACTTCCTGAGGACCAGGTGTCCCAACAGGAGGCATGAGACAGGCAGGTGGGCCAGGCAGATTTTGCTGTGTTGGCTGCACCCTGGGGACGTGGCCATCTCCCTGTAACCTTTTACCTGCCACCCAGAGGTCCTGCACTGGCTGCTCTTGTGCCATTGGGCAGAGGGTGACTCAGGAACCCGTGGATGAGGAGGGTGGTGTCAACTGGGGCTGTGGATTGGGTGTGGGAGCCCTGGGGAGGGAGCTGCTGTGTGAAGGCCAGGGTGAGCCCGTCGCTAGCTGGGGATGGTCCCTTGGGTGGGAGAGACGTGAGAACAGGAGTCTAGGGAATGTTATTATCCTCATAAGCAGGAGGGGACTTCATCTGAGCCTGGGCAGCCCGGGCTTCTGGGGCCTGTGGCAGCCTTGGGCGTTTGCTCCCTGTGGTGCTGGGTTGAGTCCCGGCAGTCCAGAGGGGCACCCAGCTCGCAGCTGAGGACCTTTAGCACCTCCTCTGTGTGCTCTTTCTGAGGTCACACCTCTGCCGGCTACCTCCGCTCCTCAGGTGCCCGCCAGGCCTCAGCCCCACACCCTGGCGAGAACTGATGCTAGCCGCGTTTTCCCTTCTTCTCCAGCGAGAGTTTGCAGCAGCCCCTAAGCTTCACGCTGCCTTTGTGTTCGGTGTTGAGGTCTTGGTGTCTGAGCGGTAGGCACCCCCTTGGGGGTCCTGCCTCCTCCCTGCAGTCCTGAGGCCTGGACGAGTGTGGAAGACTGCGTCTGCGGTGAGTGGAAGGGCACACAGACGCCAGGCGTGCAGGCTCTGGTCAGTCCTCGGATCCACAGGCTCTGGGGCCGGGCCTGGCAGAAGCATGGCTGTGTCCCACCCTGTCTCCAGACTCCCTTGGGCTCAGAGAGTCACCCAGAATCGCACCCTGGGAGCTCCCCAGTGACTCACCCTGAGCTGATGTCATCATGGTCACCCTTGAGAGGGCTGCGATCTCCTGCCAGCCCCAGTGCCCAGAGGCCCCTTTGCTTCCTGGAGGAAACTGCAGGGCAAGCAGCTTTAGGCCTGCAGATTGTGTCTGGGATGAGCCCCTCGTCTTGGGACACTGCCAGTCCTCTTGCTGGGGCTCACTGCGGTCCATGGTGGGCACCCCAAGTCTCACCCCTCCCCTGCTCTGTCCCTTTCAGACATCAGGCACTGCATCTTGCCCAAGCACTTGTCTCTTGGTTCCAAGGTCCACATGTCCCTCCTACCTTACCCTCCCTGTGCCCCTCCGGGGTCAGGCCCAGAACTCCATCCTCAGGGTTCCATCGTGTAGCAGGCCCCTCTTTCCTGGCCCAGGATCTGATGGCACTGTTACGAGCAGCTTACTTCTGCAATCAAGATGCCTGTTGCTTTCAGGGAAACGGAGAGATGATGTAATCCACCATCATCTTAATGAGCTACAACAGTTTTAGGTTTGTAGCAAAACTGGGCAGAAAGCAGAGTTCATCCTGGCATGTCGCTGCACAGGCCCAGCCTCCCTGCTGGGTGGCACAGGTATCACAGCTGGAGAGCCCACGTTGACAGGTCCTGTTCACCCAGGTGCATGGCTTATGTTCAGCCACTCTGAGTGCTGTGCAAATTCACAGTGACGTGTCTATCGCTGGCATCGAGCAGAGCGATCCACCACCCCAGAAGTCCTCTGTGTTCCCTGCTTGCCCTCCCTCCCTCCACCCTGGAAGCCTTTTGCTGACCCCGTCTTCTCCAGAAGGGCAGAGCTGGAGCTGGGTAGGCAGCCTGCACAGCTTTTCCCTGGTGATGTGTGTGTAAGCCACGCCATCTCCTCCTGGTGACCGCACTCTTCTGTTAGTGCTGATCTCCAGGCCACTATCGGGAGAGCTGAAGTGCGTCCCAGTGGCCCCAGAGTCTGCCACATGCGTGGAGCTCTATTGAGGCCCATGTGCAGGCTCTCTCTGGGTACTTCAGTGAGAAAGCTCCGCCTGCCTTCTGGAATGGCAGGAGCTGCACATCCCACCAGCCCCGAGCAGTGCTCCTTGTTGCTCTGTGGCCTCGCCAGCACTGTGAGCTGGGCTCTGGGTTCGGGCTTCCCAGCAGATACTCATGGCATCCAGTGTGGCTCCAGTGTGGCTCTCCTCGGTGGCGGCGCTGTGGACGCCTTCTCTCTGCCTGCCTGTGTGGTGAGGTCCGTTCAGTACTCGCTCTGGGCTTTAACCTGGCCTCTCATGTTTTCTCTTGTGTTTTAGGAGCTATCTGCACGTTTTGGATTGCAGTTCATCTCTGCCATTTGCAGAACACACGTTTTTACTTTTTTTTTTTTTAAGAGAGAGAAAGAGAGAATCAATTTTTATTTAGCTTTTCATCTAGTTTTGTTGCTCCAACACTTGCTGCGTATGTGGTACTGGGGTTTGAACCCACGTCCTCGCACATGCCCAGCAAGCTTGATACCTCTGTGCTGCCACTGCAGCCCCATGTTTTTACTCTTAATAAGCCCCAGCTTGCAGTTACCTCTGGATCGCCTCTTTGGTGTTGTATCCAAAGAGCCAGAGCCCTTGCCTAGGGCATCTGGATTTTCCTGTTACTTTCTGGCGTTTTATAGTTGGCACATTCAGGTCTCTGCTCCCTTGAGAGCTGATTTTTGGGAATGTCTGCATCTGGGTTTGCTCTCTGCAGGTGGACGTGCAGTGGGTCCAGCATCCTTGTTGGAAAGGCTGTCCTTCCTCTGCTGAACCGCGGTGGCTTCTTTGCCAGGTCCAAGAGTCAGGGTTCATGTGGGTCTGTCTCTGGGTCCTCTGCCCTGTCCCCTAGGTCTGCTCACTCACGCTTTGTCAGTACTGCACAGTCTGGCTGCTGAGCCCTGATGGTGGGCGGTCCCCTGCCTGTTCTTCAGTATTTGATGTTTGTTCTTCTGCCTCTCAGCACACCTTGGAGTCAGGTCATGGAAATCTATGAGATAACTTGCTGGGAGTTTGAACAGGCTTACATTGACTCTGGCTGGGGCTGGGAAGAACTGGCCCACTGAGGCTACCATCCCTGGACACGCGCCCTCTGGGTGCACTCGTTCTTGGATGCATTTCCTCTGAGCTGCTTAGTTCTCTTGGTGTAGATGGTGCACATGTTTCCGTTAGACTTGCACCTGCCTAGGTCAGTTTTGGGGGTGTGCTCTAAGCTTCACATTCCACCCACTCCTTGTTGGGGTGCGTGGAGCCCACGCTCCTTCAACGTGCCATGGTGCCCGTCGCTTCCACAGACATTGTGCCGGTGTTCTGGCTCTATTTCTCCTTCCTGCGTTGCTTCACGTCCTGCCCCACTGAGGCCTTTGGTGCAAATCACAGAAAGGGTGTTCCTGCTGTGCTTGCAGTGTGGCCTGAGTTCCTCCACACAGAGGGCCAGCGTAGCTGCAGGTTTGGGAGGCTCCTCTCTGCCCCTGGTGTGCTCAAAGGTCTCATCCTAAATGGGGGTTGGATTTTGACAAATCCTACACAAAATCCAAAAGTGTTCTTTTGTGTCTGTTGATATGATATGTGATTTTTTTAGCCTGTTTGCTAGGTTCCATTGATTAAATTTACATGCTGAACCTGTCACTTTACCTGCGAAAAGCCCCACCTGGAGGTGGCTTTCTTTCTTGTGGTCCTGTCGGATGGTGGTGTCACCGTGACCAAGCTTGCGAGCTTTCCTTCTCCTCCGCTGTAGACGGTGGGGACAGCTCACACAGTGCCCTCCGTGGCCATCTGGTGGACCCAGCAGGGAGACCGCCTGACCTGCTGCTGCCTCCTGGGGAAAGTGGTCAGCACTGTGCGA
This sequence comes from Aplodontia rufa, assembly GCA_004027875.1. Taxonomy (NCBI): domain Eukaryota; kingdom Metazoa; phylum Chordata; class Mammalia; order Rodentia; family Aplodontiidae; genus Aplodontia; species Aplodontia rufa. The sequence goes on along the minus strand of PVKS010015075.1, from coordinate 17,230 downwards.
TCTCTGTATCAGACGCAGGGCTGACGGCCTCGCCCCCTGCGTGAGCACCAGGAGCCTGCTGCTGCACCTGGCTCGCCCATTTTGCAGCACAGATCTGCTCCTGGTGCTTCACCTCCCTGTCTTTTCTGACGCCAGGCATTGGTGCCCTCCACCCTCTTTGTGGGTTGTCTGACTGGAGGCTAATCAGTTTCATTGACCTTTTTAAATGACCAGAGTTCGGTTTTGCTGAATTTCTCTATTGATTTTCAATTTTATTGATTTTGCTCTGATTTCTATTATTTGTTTTCTTTTGCTTGCTTTGTATTTAATTGTTCTTAAATACAAGGTTTCCTAAGGTGTGAGCTTATATTACCGATCTTAGATCTTTTTTCTTGTCTAAAACAGGTGCTTACTGCCGCGATTTCCCTCCAAGCACTGCTTCGGCTGTGCTCTGTAAATTTTGATGATCATATTTGCATTTTCATTAGTTGAAGATGTTTTGAAAGTTCTCTTGCGATTTCTTCTTTGGCTCTGTGGTGCCTGGAACCGGGCCGTTCAGCTTTCCAGAGTCACCGTTTTCCAGCTCTGTTTCACTTCTAGTTTAAATGCCCTGCAGTCTGAGGGCAGACGTGGCATGGTTTCGGAATGTGTGAGGCTGTGTTGTACATGGTCCGCGTTGGAGACTGTCCCAGAGTCTGGGAAGACTGGAGTCTGTCCTCAGGGGCCTCGGGACTGCGGCTTGGGAGCTCTTGGGTCCAGCCGTGTGGCACCTGATTTTCAGCCTGCTGGATTTGCCTCACATACTGTGATGCTGCCGTTGGTGCATGACTGCTAGGGATCGCTGTGTCCTGGGGGAGCTGCTGGTCTACAGTCCCACCAACAATGAGTGTCCCGTGCTTGTCCTTGCTCTGAAGCCTGTTCTGTCTGAAGGTAGCGCAGCCACACCCACTGCCTCTTTCTCCACCCTCTACATGCAGTCTGTGTGTCTGTGTCTGCTCATGCTTACAGGTGTGACAATTACCTGCCGCAGTGGGGTCGTTGTGCCATGTCTGTGTTCCTGGACAAGCTGTACCAACCCCATTCCACCTACCTTCCTGTCTCTCTCCTTTCCCTTCCCACCCACACACTCTGCTCTGCTGTTCTCCCTGCCGTTCTGTTGCTGCTGCCGTTCCGATGGGTGTATTATGCTCGCATGGGAAAGCAGATGCAGTGTGGTCCATGCATACGTGAACATGCGTAATCACCTGTGTTCCCTTTCCCACATCTGCACACCCTGGCTCCTCCATCACCTCGCTGTATCAATGTTTGTTTTTTTCTTATCAATAATACAGTATTTATTTGCCTGTGCTCTGTCAAACCCTGAGCCAACCACTTTCCCCAGCCTGCCTTGGAGGTACAGGAAAAGAAACACAGGGAAGACAGGGGTGGGGGTGGACAGGACACTAGGAAGGATGTGAGGTGGAGACCGCTCCTTCTCATGGCAGATGAGGAAGGTCACCCTCAGGCCACCCCTTGGCGCTCTCTTTTGGGTTATGAGCTCACTTCTTAGTCCCTTTATACTCTTTAGCTTCCACATATGGGAGAAAACATTTGACCCTTGACTCTCTGAGTCTGGTTTGTTGCATTTAGCATGCTGTCTCCCCTTCCCATCCAATTACCAGTGCCCCATCTCATCTTCTCTGTGGCTGAGCAGAACGGCACTGTGTGTACATAGCAGTTTCTTTGTCCCTTCATTTGTTGATGGGCACCTGGCTGCTTCCACAGCTTGGCCACACTGCGAGCCGTGCTGCTCTAAAGTATGGAATGCAGGCATCGCATTCTGATTTTAGCTCTGTGGGGTAAATGCCAAGGAATGGGACAGCCGGGTTATAGGAAGACCCATTCCTAAGCTTGGAGAAATCTCCATATTGCTAGTCTGCAGTCCCACCAGCAGATGAGTGTTCTTCCCCCACATCCTCCCCGGCATTTACTGTTGCTTGTTTTCATGAGGTGTGCCATTCTCGAGTGAGGTGAAATCTCACTGAAGCTCTTATCCGCACTTTACTGGTTGCTAAGGATGTTGAGCACTTTTCTCTCTATTTGTTGGCCATTTGTATTTCTTCTTTTTAGAAATGTCTGTTTAGATCATTTGACCGTTTACAGTTTGGGCAGTTTGTTCTCCTGTGCTGTTTTTTGAGTTCGTCATATATTCTGAATATTGATCCTGTTGGAAGAGCAGTTGGCAGGCATCTTGTCCCATTCTGGTGGCCCTCTCTTCAAGCTCCCACCTGTTCCTTTGCTGTGCTGAAGCTGTTTAACTCAGAGGCCGTCCCTCCTATTTTCAGTTTCTATTTTCTGAGCGTGAGGGGTCTTATTAAGGAAGTGCTGCCTCTGTGTTTTCTTCTGGCAGCTGTAGTGTTTCTAATCCAGTTCCTAGGTCTTTGATGAAGTTGACTTTTATGCAGGGCTAGAGATAAGGACCTAGCTTCATTCGAGTGGATAACCAATTTTACCAGCAACATTTGTTTAAAAGACTTATGCCTTTGACACCTTTGTCAAGGATCAGGTGACTGCTTTTATGTTGATTTGTCTCTGCGTGTTCTAGTCTATTCCACTGGTCTTCATATCTGTTTTTTGTGCCACTGTCATGCTGATTTTTTCTGTAGCTCTATAGGATAATTTGAGATCCAGCATTGTGCCTCCTGTGTTATTCTTGCTCAGGATTGCTTTGGCTGTTCTGGGTCTCATATTCTTCCAAACGAATTTTAGAACTGTGTTTTCTGTTCTCTGAAGAATGTCATTGGTATGTTGAGGAGGATCACGTTGAATCTGTGTATTGTTTGTAGTATGGTCATTTAGACAGTATTAATCCTGTCTATCCAACAAGGGAGGTCTTTCCTCTCCTAAGATCTTCAGTTTCTTTCTTTAGCATTCTATAACTTTCATCGTAGAGGTCTTTTACGTCCTTGGTTATATTTTATTATTTTTTGAGGCTATTGTAAATGGAAATTTTTTCTGATTTAGTTTTCATGAATGCCATTATTGGAGTAGAGGAAAGCTATTGAATCTTGTATGTTGATCTTGTATCCCACTTGTTTGCTGAATTTATTTATCAGCTGTAGAATTTTTCTGGTGGAGTTTTTGGGTTTTCTAGATATAGGATCATGTCATGAGCAAACAGAGGTAACTTGACTTCTTTTTTCTTTTTTTCCTATTTGAGTTCCTTTAATTTCCTTCTCTTGCCTGATTGCTTTGGCTAGAATTTGTAGTATTACATTGAATAGGAATGGTGGGAGTGGACTTTCCTGTCTTCAATGTTTATAACATGATTGGGGGCTTAATTTTGTTTAAGGCTTTTCTGCATCTATTGAGGTTTTGTTCTCTATTATGTGATGAATTTAATTTTTTGACTTGTATATGTTGAACCTACCTTGTATACCTAGGATGAAATCAACTTGATCATGGTGTAAAATCTTCTCAATGTGTTTTTCAATGCAGATTGATAATTCTTTAATATGGACTTTTGATTCTAAGTTATCAGGATTTTGGTCAGTAGTTTTCTTTTCTTGATACGTCCTTATCTGCTTTTGGTGTCAGGTGACACTGGTTTCATAGAATGAATTTGGCAGTGTTCCATCCCTTTATATTTCATGGAATAGTTTGAAAAGGGTTAGAATTAGTTCTTCTTTAAAGGTTTCATAGAACTAAGCTAAGAATTCATCTGGTCCTTGGCTTTTCATTGTTGTAAGACTTTTAATTGCTTGAACTCACAGAATACCATTTGTTCAAAATAGTAACAAAAAGGCATTCAGTTGCATATAGGTATGTACTTATGCATAAGAAGTTAATGGCAGCAAAGATATAAGGGTGGGAAAGAAGGACAGGGTATTTTCTAATCGGGAACTTGGCTGTCCGTGAAGTGGCACAGTGTTATTAGACTGTGGACTTTGATAAGTTGTAAATGTACATTGCAAGTTCTAGGGAAATTATCAAAAAGAGAAAAGAAAGAAAGGAGAAGCAGGAGGAAGAGGAGGAAAGAGGAAGAGGTAGAAGAACAACAATAAGAATCATAACTGATATGCTAAGAATGGAGAGAAAATGAAGTCACAAAAAATACTCAAATTAAAAACCAAAAAAGAAAATATTAGTGACAAAATATGAACAAAGTACCAGGACAACAAATAGAAAACAGTAACAAATACAGTAGCTATTAACCCAACAACGTCAATAATAATCTTAAACATCAGTGGTCTGGGCGTGGTGGTACATACCTGTTACACCAGCTAGTGAGTAGCCTGAGGCAGGGGGATAACATGTTGGAGGTCATTCTGGGCAATTTAACAAGACCCTTTCTCAAAATAAAGTAAAAATGGCTGAGAATGTAGCTCAGTGGTAAAGTGTCCCTGGGTTCAATCCCCAGTGCTGAAAAAAAAATTAATGGACTGAACACACTAATTAAAAGATAGATGTGTGTGTGTGTGCCTCTGTATGTGTGTGTGGTGTGTCTGTGTGTGTGTGTGTGTTAGTTACTGGGGATTGAACTCAGGGGCACTCTACTACTGAACTACATCCCTAGCTCTTTTTATTTTATTTTTTATTTTGAGACACTGTCTTGCTAATTTGCTGAGGCTGGCCTCAAACCTGTGACCCCCCTGCCTCCATTAAAAGGGAGTTTTAAAGTCAATTACAAAATAATGCTGGTAGTGAGCTTTGTGTCACTGTGATTAAATATCTGAGAAAACAACTTAACAGAGGAAAGTTTCACTTGGCTAACAGGTTTGACATTTCAGGCTGTGGCCGGCTGGCATCACAGTTTTGGGCAGAAAGATTCACTTGGCTAACAGGTTTGACATTTCAGGCTGTGGCCGGCTGGCATCGCAGCTTTGGGCCTGAGTCGAGGCAGAACGTCGTGGCAGAAGGGTCTGGCTCACCTCATGGCAGCTGGGAAGGGGAGAGGGAGTGCACAAGGGAGGGGCCAGGGATAAGATGCACCCTTCCAGGGTCTCCAGCTAGGCCCCACTGCCTACAGTCTCCACCGCTTCCCAATAATGCCATCAAATATGAATCCTTCCATGGAGTAATCCATGTATGAGGCCAGAACCCTCATGATCCAATCACTTTCCTGAAGATTCCTGCATCGGGGACCAAGCCTTCTACACAGAAGCTTTGGGGGACAATTCATGTCCAATCCAAAAGAAGGATCCAACTAAATAGTGTGTATGAGAAACCCACTTTATGCACTTGTTTTTGTGAGTTAGCTATCACTTTTTCCCACTTTAGATATGAAGAAATAGGAGGAAAACTATGGGTGTTCAGAGGAATCCACAGTGCTTCAGCAGCTGATGGGATCAAACTGAGGCAGGGAAATGGGGGAGGAATGGAGTCAGGCAACACAGCAAACTACTATCCAGAAGAAAACAAACAGAGAGAATGGAATCAATAAAGGCAACGGAGGGTGACAGCGACAGGGATGCCATGTCTTGGTGGGGGAGGGGAAGCCCTCCTCCAACAGGAAGAAAGACATTTTCCCACCAAGCTTAAGAAAAAAGAGTGTCAACCCACATGTCTACAGTCAGAGTAGATAAGAAACTTAGGAAAGCTGAGCTGTGCTTAGTGAGGAGAAAGCCCTGGAGCTCTCTAACTGAAGAGAGAACTGGTAATGTCCAACAGAGGCATTTGGATCCCCCTGTATGAGGTTGCAGAAGCAGGGGAAGCAGTGACACTGTGATGGCCCTTATTCCTCAGGCTTCCTGAGTCAGCTGACTAGGATTCCTCAACTTATCACTGATTTTCAGAAATAAATCTATCTCTCTCTCTCTCTCTCTCTCATACTTGGTATACTTGCTTTTTGAATATCAAGGACCAAACAGCTGCTTAGGCTGTCCTTTCTACCGAATTGGTAGGTGCTCATACTAAGAGCCAATCTGAGCATAGGAGAGAGACTGGAACCTTGCTGAGACTGCAGAGTGGAGAACAAAGGATGCTTCCATTTGAGATTGTCAGACAGATCTCTGGGATAAAGTGCATGGCTGGCAGGGGACAGGAAAATGGGTCTGAGCTGCGTAGGATGGAAAGTCCCCTCCCCCAAGTCTAGTACACAGGGATTCTTGGCAGGAGAGATGCAGTTCAAACCACATCAGTCTATAGATGAAGCAGGGAAGGACCTGGCCAGTTGCCCTGACAGCATTACATTCTCACCCCAGCACCAGGCAAACAGCAGGTAAAATTCTGCATATGGACCCCCCCCCTTAACACATTTGGCCAGTGTGGGTCAGAAAAGAAATCAGTAAAGAATATGAGATTTGCATTTTAATGACTTCCTCACTGTTTGCATTTTCTAAACTTTGAAACACTAGATACAAGATAAACTTAATGAAATCATGACCCGTAAGTCAGCACTACAGAAAATATTAAATACTGCATGTAAAATAAACCCAAGAGAAGAACTTAAAAATAAACCCCAAAGTTCCCAAATGGATAAAGCTCATTGGAATAGCAGTTAAGCAAATAAAAATTAATGCCAAATTAAATATAAAAAGCAAATCAAAGTGGCAGGAAATAATAAACATCTCTCTATAATGTCTCTGAACGTAAATAGTCTCAACTCTCCAACTAAAATGCACAGACTGGCAGAGAGGATTAAAAGAAATGCTGTTTGCAAGAGATTCATGTCATAGGTAAAGATAATCTCAGGCTGAAAGCAAAAGGATGGAAATGGAAATTCCAAGGAAATGGAGTCTGAAAATAAGCAGGAGTAGCATTCTCATCTGACAAAGTGGATTTCAACCAAAAATAATTAGAAGAGAAAGAAGGAAAGTCACTTCATACTAATAAATGGAATAATCCAACAAGAAAATGTAATAATAGAAATATTATTGCCTGAAACATTGCTGTACCTAATTACATATAACAAAGCCTGTTGACATGAAGTCTCAGGTAGACTCCAATACAAGAATATTGGGTGATTTCATCACAGTCTTCTCATCAATAGATAGGTCACCCAGACATAAAATTAATAGACACTTCAGATCTAACAATACTATAAACCAAATGGACCTAACAGACATATATAGTACATTTCATCCAACAACAGGTGAATTCACTTTCCTCTCAACAGCTCATGGAACATTCTCCAAAACTGTTCATATTTTATGACACAAAACAAGTCTTAGTAAATAAAAAACACATAATCTCTTGTATCTTATCAGATCATAAAAGAATGAAATTGGATATCAATAGCAGGAAAAATTATAGAAAACACATTAATCAGAGATGGAACACTATATTTTTGTAAAGAGAGAGTGAGAGATGGTGAGAAAGAGAGACAGAAAGAGAGATTCAATTTTATTTAGTTTTTCATGTGGCTTTCATTGCTCCAACACTTCCTTGTGTATATGGTGCTAGGGTTTGAACCCACATCCTTGCGCATGCCAGGCAAGTGCTATAACCGCTGAGCCACTGCCCCAGCCTCCAACAATACACTTTTTGACAAGGAAAGGACCATAGGAGAAATGAGGCGGAAAGTTAAAAAAAATTCCTAGAATCAAACAGGAAGAGTGACACAATGTACCAAATTACCTGGGACGCTATGAGGGCAGGTCCAAGAGGAAAGTTTATAGCGTTATGTGCCTACATTTAAAAAATAGAAAAATAATAAACAATCTGTTGTGTCATTTCAAGGCTCCAGGAAATAACTAAGATCAGAGCCAAATTAATGAAATAGAGAATTAAAAAACAATATAAAGGATAACTGTGATGAGTTGGTTCTTCGAAAAGTAAAATTGGTAATCCCTTATAAGGTGAAACTAACCTAAAAGAAAGGGAGAACAGACCCGCATTAACAAAATTAGAGATGAAAAAGGACATCAGCACAGACATTTCTGCAAATCCCCATGCTCATTAGAACTGTTTTGGAAATCTTAGATAAACTGGGAAATCTAGAAGTTACTGACAAATCTTTGGACACACACGACCGGCCCAGTGGGGTGCAGAAAGAGGTACAGAAAACCTGAACTGACCCACGTTGAGCAAGTAGACTGAAGCAGCAGCATAGAGCCTTCCAATGGGGAAAAGCTGGGAGCCAGATGGGAACGCCTGGCCTCAAGTTGTCCAAGTTCCAAGGAACAAGCAGAGGCAGAGGACTCAGGAGCCCTGGCTTGGAGACAGTTTCAAGGTGCCCAGGAGTTCCTCAAATGTCCCTAGAAGACACGGAGTATGACAGAAAGAAGATCAAGGGAAAAGCTGAGCAGCTGGTCTGGACCTCCTGCCCGGAGCCAGAGGAGAGGAGGTCTGCTGCCACAGGAGACGGTGCTTCAGTCAGGGCTGTAGGCGTGAGATGGAGTCAGGAGTCCTGGGCACACGGGTCAGGCTTCAGCTGGGGCTTCCGCCGCAAGTGGAGACCACTTCCTGCAGAGACTGAAGGGCTGCCTCTGCCGAGGGGAAGAGCAGGGCTTGCCGACTGCTGGCTGGGGTACTAAGATCTGGGCAAGATTTCAAAAGATGCTTTCCTGCTCCTAATGGTGCAGATGAATCCAGCTATCAGCCTGTCGCAGAGGCAGCAGGAACTGTGCAGGCGGTGCCAGATCCTGTGACAAGGCCGAAGGCTTTGGGTGCGTGGGCTGCTGTAGTGCTAGATGAGCCCAGGTAGAAGGAGGCACACGCTGGCTCCAGTGGGCGACCAACAGGTCTGCACGCAGAGCCCAGGAGAATCTGACCCCAGGTTAAGGTGGTGAAGCAGACAGAAACGTCACAAAGACAGAGCCGCTGAGCGGCTCCATCCCGGTCCAGTCACCTACTGAATGTCCACAGGCCCAAGAGCTGTTTCTAGCACCCTCAGCCATCATCATCCTCAGAACCCACAGGACAGAGGTGTGACCTGCAGCATAGGGGGTGGGAGGGTCATAATGCACCGCCCAGCCGTGTGACCTCCAGAACGGCGGTGTCTGAGTCGGCGAAGAGTACATGAGACCAGAGGCTTCATGTAGGCTCTCCCTCGGCTACAGCTCTGCCTCCACCACCACCTGTGCTTTAATCTGGCTTTTGGCACCTTTGTTAGGAGAAATGGGGAGGAGGACAAAGGCCAGTCCTGCTGCAAGAGGCAGTCCTTTCCTGTGCCCAAGGGATTATTTGTTGTCTCAACCTCGTGTCCCACCAAGCTGGTCCCCGACACAAGCAAGGAGGCTGCTGTCTCCTGAAGCCCGACTTGACCCTCAGGCTAGTCCCAGGACCATGCAAGGGAGACGACCTGTTCCTGGTGAAAAGATGCTTCTGGCTTTGAGGTGACAGTTCATGGGACTAGAAAGCCAGGCCTTCAGGGATGAAGTGTGGCCTTGTGTGGGCTGCTTTCCTCAGGACAGACACCACAGGAAAGGAGGTTGTGCTGATCTCTCATGGGACTTAGGCAGCTATGATAGGCGGGGAGACTGTGTAAGTAGGAGCCAGCACCCAGTGCCTCTGAGCTGGCCAGTGGACATCCAGAAACCCACCCAACTTCCCATTGGTGCTTGAGCTTGCAGGGTGGTGAGTGCTTGCTGAGACTTCTCTATGGCTGCCTGACTCACAGCCCATGCCGCCTGCACTCAGAGAAGCTGGCGAGAGCAGAGCCCTGCACTAGGGAGGCAGAGGGGACCGTCCAGTTCATGGATATCCAGGCAAGGCAGGAGGCAGGGTGGATGGGTTGCTTGACAGGCTGGGAGCTGCCGGTGCACCTGTGGGCTGTCCCTGCTCTTCTCAGAGTTGTGCCGAGGCATGGATGTTTCTGGCTGCCCCTGCAGACCTGATGCAGCCCATGCCCACTGTTATGGTCAATGAGGGCCTGCAGATAAGAGGGGCTGGGCGGCCTGGGGAGGCAGCTCCCAGGGCCAGCCATTGGGACCCTCCCTGCATGGCCTCTCTTGGGCCCTGGGATCGTCCAGTCTCTGCCACTGCCTGCCTAGGCCCTGTCTGCTCCATGAGTGTTGGCTCCCTCACCTGCTCCAGGGACTCTCCCCAGGGTAGTCACACTTGGGACCCAGGGGCATGGCACCCAGTCATGGAGTTCAGGTGCAGATGCACCAAATGCCAGAGACCCGTTGTCCCCCAGAAGTAAGCTCTGCCACCATTGTGTGACCTGCAGCACAGCAGCACATTATGTGTGACACACATAATGCACTGCCCAGCAGTGTGACCTCTCTGGGCTTCAGGCTCTCAAGTGGGTGTGCGTCTCTCAGACACCAGCAGCCCCTCCTGTCTTCATTCAGGTCTCAGCCAGGGGAGCCCATGTCCCCCTCGCCCTGCCTGGGTTTTGTCACTTACTTCATGGTGTCCTTGGTGGCTGCTCCTCTGGGTAACTCCCTCGGCCCCCTGGAATGGCAGTTCTGGGGAGCGAGCATTTGCCCTGCTGTTTTTGCTGCCTGGAGCAGGGCTAGGGACTCAAGGGCTCCGCCTCCTCACCACCTGCTCTCCAACTCCTCAAGGTGAGTCCACCCTCGGGATTCTCCGATTCTTTCCTCCTGGTACGTCATGACTGAAGGGAAACACTTAGGGACAAAGAGCCCAGGAGACGCCATTGCTGTCCTGTCCTGCGGGAGGGAAGGGAATGGAGGGGTGGGGAAGGGTGGGCCTGAGTCCACCATCAATCAGAAAGCTGAGCAAGCGCCTTGGACACCTGAAGGCAAAGCACTTCCTGAGCCACAGCCCCCGGAGCAGGGAGCGGCCCTGGACACAGCCCAGGAAAGATGTGGTGCCCAGAGCTGTGCCCCATGCCTGTGCCCGCCCCAGGCTCTAAGGCAGGGGTGCTGGGGAGTGGCCTTCAGGAAGGAATTTGCAGCCCTTGAGATGGTTGGTGCCCTTAGAAGACCAGAGAAGCTTGCTGCCACCCAGTGAGGACACCGTGAGCAGGAAGAGGGTGTTATTGGGAGTCAAAGTGACCAGCAGTCTTCTGAGAGTAAGAGAGAGGCCTGGTCTGGCTGGTTCTCGTGCCTCCATGGCTTGCTTATGCTGCTGAAGCCACTGTGTGCTGCCAGTGCCCTGTGGCAGGGTGCAGGGGGCGTGCCAGGAAGTGACCCCCACCAGCAGCCACAGAGGGAGACTGTCCTGGCCTCTGTCCCTGCAGAACCTTGCAGGGGTGCTGTGGCCTGTGAGGGCCTGAGCTGGAGGCCCCTGACACCCTTCCATGCTCTAAGCATCTATGAGACAAGGACGCAGCAGCAGCAGCAGGTTGTGCTGGCTTGGTGCCACCTGGAGGCTCCTCCAGAGGTCCAGGGCTCCACCCTGCTCAGGGAGAACACAGCCGCATAGCAAATGGTGAAGTTATCTCCATTTGTGATGAATCTACCCCTCAGCACACAGAGGAGCGCCCTCCATACAGGCCCTGCTCTCTCCCAGCACATCGGGCAAATCAGAGGAGGCTGCACACCGTGGCCACAGTGGCCTGTGTGCCCCAGCGAGGGTACGTGAGTGGGCTCCAGGGTGTGTGGCAGACCTGAGTATCTGTATCCTTCCACAGCCTGGACCACACAAGGCTCACATGCTACCTACACATGATCCACACATGACCTGCATGCTATGGACCATGTGCTACCCACACACGATCCACACATGGCTCACATGCTACCCACACACAATCCACCATGGGCCATTGCTACCCACAAGTGATCCACAAATGGACTGTTTGCTATCCACATGTGATCCATACATGGCTCACATGCTACCCATGCAGGATTCATGTATGACTCACACATGTTATCCACAGGCTCCACTACCCCAGTGCCCCGGGGGCTTTAGGAGAGGGGAGAAGTGGCAGAGTGAGCGAGCGGTGGGGAGAGGAGGGGAAGAGAAGTGGGGCCGCAGCTGGCCCCTCCCACAGTGTCCCAGCCTGAGGCCCCATGTCACTCTCCCTGGACTGACTTTAGAGATGGCCAGCTCTCAGTGTTTCTAGCGGGCCATCACCCCACAGGGCCTACTGTGCTGAGCTGTCTGTGGGGGGTTTACAGGGGGCCATCTGTGGACCCCTGCTGCCATCTGTACCCAGTCCCACTTGGCTCCCCAGGCTTCAGATGGACTCGCCAACACAGTCTGACCTGTGGTCTGCAGTGCTACCCAGGCTCTGGAGGTCATGCTCACAGGGAAACTTTCCTGTACCTGGAAGACTCAAGTACAAGTCCACCTAACTGAGGCGGGTGGAACTGCACAGAGCACCCAGGACTGTGGCCCCTGCAAAGCAGCTCTGCTGGGGTAGGGACCCTCACCACCCAAGGGTGAGGGCCCAGGCACACAGAACTTGCCAAAGTCGCTTGGTAAATCCCTTCACACTTCGAAAACGCAGGATCCAAGAAGAAGCCGGCAGGAACGGCAGGCTCTCCTGCTTCCCCTCTGCTCTGCATGGCGGCCGGGGGCTGTTGCTGAAAGACCACCTGGCCTTGATGTGCAGGGCAGGGCTGTTTCCTTCCTGCTATGCAGAACAGCACGAACGGCAGCTGCACCACACTGATGGCAAACCCCCACGGACAGCAGCTGCACAGCACAGTGGCCCCTGTGTTGATGACCAGGGCTGCACACTGTCGATCAGCTGCTCCTGATGGAGCCCGTTCTCATGTCCAGCTTGCCTCCCAACCACTCTGTCTCATCTGGTGTGAATAAGAGACCTCTGACCACAAGGGAGACCCTATCCCTGCTCTCCTGGGTTGGGAGCTGAGGAGTGTCACATGGAGGAGGGGGCTGGGCAAGGGAAGCTGAAGCCCACCAGCCACACCTACCCACACCAAACAGTCCATCAGCAACCAGCACCCTCCTGCCCACTGGGCCCCTCCACTGCACCCTTCCAGACCCATCTTCCCTCTTAGCACACTGCACAAAAGTGGTCTAGTTTGGAAATGCAGCATTTTCCTGGACCCATCTCCTCTCCCCTGCTGTCCTCAGTGGTCATTCTGAACAAGGTGGGCATGCACACACACATGCATGCACATGTGCCTACAACATTCACAAGCATACACATGTGAGCACACCACACACAACCTGAAGTTCATGCACACGCACACATGAATGCACACATGAACACCTTCCCTGCCAAGCCATTGAGCTCCATTTGGTGAGTACTGACTGAGCCCAGCCTGAGTCCCCAGCCCTGGGAATTTACACATGTTGACCGGTCCTGAGGGGGCCATCTGTGGACCCCAGCCCCAGCCACGTAGGGAGCCTCTGTGGACCCTGTCTGTGGCCTTGTGCTCTGACTTGCTTGACGTGACTTGTCCTCCAACTGGTACCTGTGGAGTGCCTCTTCCTGCCCTGGAACCACGCTCCCTCAGCCACCGCCTCTCCTCCTGCCTCAGCGTCTCAGCTGTCCCCTCTCCTTTCTGGTCTGGCCCTGCTGCCTCTCCAGGCTCTGCAGTCTCCCTGTCCTTACTGACTGGAGGCTCCTAGCAGTTCCCTGAGGCCCCTGCACTTGGAGCCCATCTGGGTGGTGCCTGTGCCACCCAATGCTGTGACCATCCTGTGGTCATGGTGGGTGCGCAGGGCTGCTTCTCCCTGCCTTTCCTGGGCCCTGGGCACAGTGGCAGGTGGACATGAGGCTGGGACAAGGCCTGGAGAGGAGGCAGCATGCCATTGGCAGCCTCAGCTGCGGTGCAGAACCAGGCACCAAGCACCTTCGGGGCACACGACCCTCATCCCTTCTTCTGTGCATGTGGAGGCTGAGATGGAGGGGGTGGCAGCCTCGAGCCCCCAGCACATGCCGGGCCTGGAGCACCTGGAAGCTGCCCCTACTCTCCAGGCTCCGGAGCACGGTTGCTGCAGAGGGCTGTGGGTGCTGCTCTTGGGTACGCGTTAGGCCGCAGGATGGCCCCAGCCGGCCTCCTGCTGTGGAGAACACACTGTGGCCCAACAGGCACCCCTCCCAGGCCTGGCTGTACCTCCTCACCCAGCACCTCCTGCCTCCATGTGGCCTACAGTATGAGGACACAGCCGCATGCTGCTAGGATGGGCAGGCTCACTCCGTTTCCACGAGAGGCAGCAGAGGAGATCATCAGCGCAACTGTGTCAGCTTAAATGTGTTTCCTTGTACCGAGTGAAGCCCTTCAGCAGCCCCTGCAATTTGCCTTGTCTTGCTGAGAACAATGTGCTCCCCGAAGACCCTGGCACAAGGCCATTACAGCACAGAATTCATATTGCATAAGTCCGGAGACACTCAGCCCGAGCGACAGATGGAGGTTTTAGTGCAGTATTTATGCCGTGTGGGAAGCTGGGCATCCATAAGTCATGGGGTCCCAGGGTCCTGCCACCCTGCACTGGCCCAGAGTGCTCATCCCCAACAGGCCTCTGTCTGCAGCAGGCAGGCTTTGCTGGGGTGATGGGAAGGGTGATGGGAAAGGACGGGTGAACAGAGCAATCCTGGTTTCACACTGGTTGCTCCTGTGAGCCGCATGCAGTGGACTGGTCCAGACCAAATTTTGCCCTCCTAGTCTCTAGGGAGAGGGAGGCTGATCGAAGGAGGCACCAAGACAGTTCACAGCACCAGAGATGTGTGCACCCGTGTGGTGGACAAAGGATTCACATTCAGAACATGGGATGATAGCAGCAGCCCAACAGGGCTGTGCACAGCAGCTGACCATCCAAGTGGAGGCCAGGTACACAGGGAGGCTGGCCTTGTGAGCAACCACTGGAGCCGTGTTGCCATCTCCAGAGATGCACAGCCCACCCCGCTGGGTATGGGCAGGGGTGTGTGATGTTGGTGAGGATGTGGCGCAGACCTATTCATGTCCCTGTGGGCGACCAGGCACATCCACTGCAGGAGGCCGTGGGTGATGTCGAGGAACACAGCAAGCCCCCGGGAGCTTGTGCACATGCCTCAGCACAATCTCGCGACAGTTAGTGATGGCTTGTGCTGGAAACAGCACAGATGACCATCTCCAGACAGGTGGACAAATGGGCTGCACACCAGGAAAGAAATCTATGCAGCCAGAAACATGCACCAGCTGAGGCCAAGAGCGATGGAAAGAGCGAGCCTGGGAGCCCTGCTCCCAGCACGCCCCACCCCACTGAGATGCATCTCAAAACCAGGCCACTAGGGTGTGTGTCCCCTGGCCTGGCCCACCTTAGAAGCATGCTTTAGCGTGCTGGGGAAGCGGAGGGGTTCATGTCCAGGGCGACTAGCAGGGCGTGTGCACCACAGACAGGGATGGTGCCCACGCACGGATTGGAAATCTCACTTAAGTGGTGAAGCAAGGGAAGAGCAGGGCCTCACAGCCTGTCTGTGGTGCCCGGGGGATGCACAGGTGTTCCAGAGAGGCCGCCTCCATGTGCCCACCATGAACGGCATTCTTACAAAGCGCACCACCCCCAGGATCCATCTCTGTCCCCACCACTGCTACCTGGGCAGGTCTGGAACCATGAAGTGGCTTCCAAACCTGGGCCACCACAGGCAGCCTGGTGGCCACCCGACCCTCCTGGGGCTATCCATTGGCCTCCAGCCACTGAGCTGCTTTGAAGGCAGTGGCCACGTGAGAGGACAGTGTGGGGGCTTGGGCTGCACCCTGGCTGAGTACCACGCCCACAGCCAGTGCCCTCTGCTGAGCTCCGGTGAGAGGCCTACCTGGGACCCAGGACAACCCCTCAGGTGCCCCGGGTGGTGCCATGTCTGTCCACTCTGCAGACCTGTGAGCAAGCCTGAACATCTCTGCTTTGGGCCACGAAGTTTCCAGGCCATAGAGGCTGGGGTGACAATGCAAGGCTGTCGAGAGGCACATACAACACGACTGCAGAAAGAAACCTGGGGCGGCACAGACAGCCCCAGGGACGTTGCCCAGGGGCAGCAGAGGGAGCCGCCGGGGGACGACAGTCTTCTGGGGGACACATTCTGCTGAAGGGGAAGCTTTGCTGTGATTTGTGTTTTGAAATTAGAGCCGAAAGAAGAAAATGCAGTCCTGGAAACTGGAAACAAGAGAAAACAAAAGACCCTAATTATGTATCAAGTTGGTGACAAAACCCAGGAGCAAAGCATTATTTCGAGTGACTTGAGGACCCAGTCTGTTCATCCTGCATGGGAAATCCTGTCAGGACAAATGAAAACTGCAGACTTCTGAGACCTCAAGCAGCATCCTAAAGCCCAGACAGAATCAGAGCTGGGCTGCAGAACTGCATCCGCTCTGAGCGCACAGCTGCTTCTCACTGTTCCCGAGCACTCGGCACAGCCAGCGTCTGCTTGCACCCACATTGCCCTTGGTTTTAAAAATCGGGTCATGATGATTGAAAGGACAGGGAAGTTGCGTGGACCATGTGCCAATGACACGCCACGCTATGCCAGGGACCCAAGCCTCCACAAGTGTGGTGTATGTGGTCATCCTGGGACACCGAGGGGCATGCATGTGTCGACAAAGAGTGCACTGGGAGGCAATGACACCATAAATAAAAGCAGGGAAGCTTTGTGGAGGTTCTGAAGAGACTCATGGCTCCTGGAGGCTGCTTCCAGCAGACCTTGCTGCCCATGGGGAGCGGGTGGGTTTGCATGGGCTCAGGACAGCAGGTGCTCTTGTGATGGGGGACCTGGCCTCACTGGAGGCAGGCCAGCTGTGCTGCACCAGCAGCTTCTGCAGCGTTCTGAGCGTTTGCAGCTACCTGGGGCCACACCTTGGCATCTCCACCAGCCCAGTGCTTCCTATCTCCAGCACATCGCTCTCAGCTCTCAGGCAGCCACAGCTGGCCAACACTGAGCATCGCCTGGCTTCCGGCCAAGACCCATGGGAGCACCTTTCTGCAACCTCACAGGGGCACTCTGTGGAGTTCCCAGCTGCCCATTGCATTGCCTGGCTGGACCCTGGCCTGTGGACAGCCATGTGCTCCAACCACCAATGGGTTTAGGGACAGATGAGGCAGACACGAAGAAATCGGTGAAGCAGTTTTATTCAAAGCTGTGCAGCTTGGTCCGGGGACTTAGATGTCACAAATCCTGGACCTGGAACTTGAAAACTCTTACAGTTTTATATTCAGTGATAACAGGAGGTTACAGAACATTTGATTATTTTTTTTCTCATTTTGACAAGCCAGACAGCAGTTTCACAAATTTTTACCAAAGAAAGCAGAAATAACATCTGCACAGGGTGTTCTCTGGGGTGAAGGCTACTCCCGTAACTCAAAATCTTGTAAGATAAGCACAGCACAGAGCTCCTCTTTCCCAGAGGAGGTTCCAAACCACAGCCTATCTCCATGCAAGCCCACCTCCATGCAAGCCCACCTCCGTGCAAGCCCATCTCCGTGCAAGCCCACCTCCATGCAAGCCCACCTCCATGCAAGCCCACCTCCA
>PVKS010015074.1:0-46830 GCA_004027875.1 Aplodontia rufa | reverse complement strand
CTTCAGAGCATTGCAGATAGGGGGCCAGTGACTCACCTTGCTGACACTGCCCACGCTGCAGGGCCTGTCTGGGAAAGGCCCTTCTCACCTTGGCATTGTCTCGCCAGGCTCACAAACTTCCTTCAGAAGGCCTAGGTCTCTCCTTTTTTGATCACTTTAGAACACATTTGAACACAATCATTTAACAAATAGAAAACTCAAACACCGAGTGTTACAGACAGAATCTGGGTGCTTTCAACACCACTCTGAGACATGAGTGGTGGCACAGGCAGTCGGGAGCCAAGGGTGGCTCTTGCTCAGCAGTGCAGTGTGATCCTGCTGGCTCTGCAGCTGTGGATCTCAGGCAAGGTTGGCAGGTGGAGCTGCAGCCAAGGGCCCAGCTCAAGGCAGAGCCAGAGGCTCAGAGAGACCCAGCTGGATATATCTGAACCGAAGTGAGGACCTGGTGGACCATGATTGAGTGGCCAGGGGCAGCCTAGACCTGGCTGGGGCCTGATTCAGGTGGAAAAGTCTGAACCCCAGCAGTGGTGCCAAGGTTTGGAAGGAGGGATGTGAATGACTAGGGAAGAAACTCCATACAGTAGGATAATGTGATGGGAGAAAGTCTGGAAAGGATGTGAAGGAGAAGTTCGGGTTGGACTGGCCTTGGTGTCCTGGCCATAAGGTGGTCACAGAGGATCAGAGGGGGCAGGAGTGACGGGCTGCAGGCTTGCGCAGGCTTGAATCCCAGTGGCTCCAGAATCTGCACCTCTGGGGAGGGAGGCTGAGCCCTGGGTAGCCGTGGGGGCCGCAAGTCCCAGAGAGGCTCAGAGGAGCTGGGGGAGGAGCACCAGGTGAGCCAGAAGTGGAGAGAAGGTCCTTCTGAGAGCAGGAAAGGAAGCTGATGGCATACAGTGAGGAGCACCACGAGGGACAGCAGAAAGGGTAGGAGCTTGGGGCAACGCAGCGGGGAGGGCTGGGCACCAGTTCCCCTCCAAGCCAGGACGAGAACAGCTGTGCCGCCCCCTCCCCAGAGAAGAGAGCCTGGGGCTTGGGGTCTGTTCCTGTGCACCCAGCCCTGACCCACAGGGAGATTGGACCAATGGTGACCTGGGACCTGTAGTCACCAAGGGTGTGGAACTGGGTCAGACCCCGACTGGGAAGCCTGGGGACAATGCCTGCTGTATTCAGTGCTGGATGCTGACCAGGCCACCTCCCATAGCTTCTCAGACCACCTGTGTCCAAACAGGAACTCCACGGGTGCAGAGTGAGAGGGAGCCCACTGTTCAGCCCTCCTCTAGCAGCAGCAGCCCCTATGCTGCCTGCCCTCAACCTGGGCTCCTTCCTGGAGCCTAGCAGAGAAGAGGCTGGATGGGGCTGGGTCAGTGGACAGACAGACTTCAGCCCCACACAGAACCCACAATGCTCCTAGGCTACCTCAGCCTTGTGGAATGTAGCAGCATGCCTGGCTTCCCCAGCCCAGCACAGCGGGAGCTCCAGGGTCAGCCAAGGAGAATGCCCTGCCCTACCCTGCCCTCCTCCTCCTCCCTGCTGCTGCACTCTATGGCTGTCTTCAGTTGGTGCACAGAGCGGCAGACACAGTGACCGTATGAGAGCTAGGTGTGAGGCTGTGCCAGGCACCTGGAGAGGAGCTTGGAGCTAAGCCCTTGTTCTGGAGTGGTACAGCTGTGGCCTGAGAGGACCAGAGCATGGGCAGCCAGAGCCAGTCTGGATGCCCTCCTGAGAACCCTGGAGCACCCATGATCTGCCGACCTCAGCCTCCTAGGAAACTGGGATTGCAGGAGAGCAGGAAGAAAACGGAAGGGGGGAACCTCAATGGAAGCTTAGACTCAAAGGTTAGCCAATAGCGTCGGTCCTGCTTCAGATCTGATTAGCATAAACGTGGACCAAGAGCACTGACCCAAGTGCTATTTAAATTCCTGGATGAGCTCCCTTGGGGTTGACCTGCTGCAGGCATCCCTCTTTCCCCGCCAGACTCATTTCTATTCTTCACACTTGAACAAATTGTACTACTTTCTGTCTTGTCTTCCATTGTCCTGTGAATTTCAGTTTTTGGGTTTGCCACATATGAACCCAGAAAGGAGTTGGTGGAAGCTGCTGGGGTGTGGTTGACATTTAGAGCTGCAACATGCTACTTGGTAGTAGTGGGGAAGGATTTGGCTTTGTTGGCTGTGACCTCTCTGCTAGCATTGAAGGTGACACTCTTGGCTGGAGGCCTGTAGCTTGCACAGACACTACTTGCCAAGAGAAGCAGAGAATAATTCTGGTTTCTATTGGACATGAGGATCAGAGCACTCCTCAAGGGGAGACTGTGGGAAGGACAGTGCATTTGTGTCTTATTTAGTAAGTGTGCATTTGGTGTGACTGCTGAGGTTCACCAGAAACCAGTGTTCCCTTCTCTCTTGGTTGCACATATGTAGAGGCAGCCAGGCACACTCAGTTTGAGTTGTTTAGTGGGTAAGCAGCAACTGTGGCCCAGCTGCCCTGTGGCTGGCCTCTGGGAGGAGTAGACACCAAGGTCTTACATGAAGGGCCTCGGGCCACAAAGCTCATATAGAGCATCCAAAGTGTCCCTGAGTGACAGCTGCCTTTCAGAGTCATAGGCTCTATGCAAGGAAGAACACACACAGCCTGCCACAGGTGGTCTGGAGGGTGAATGCCTGTTGGTGGCTGTGAGGCATGGAACACCATGTCCTCCTGTACGCATGATGCAGAACACAGTGATTTCGAGTCACCAAAGTGTGGGCATTTCTCCCCAACTGGGCAATTCTACAGACTCTGGGACAGCCACCATCTGGGCTCCTCTGTCCAATTCAGTTCTGACCTGAGTGACTCTGTGGTATATAGAACAGCAGCTCTCACAGGCTGCGCTTGCCCTGAGTGACTCCATGATGTACAGAACAGCAGCTTTCAGGCTGTGCCTGCCCTGAGCGACTCCATGGTGTGCAGAATAGCAGTTTTCAGGGTGGGCTCAGCCTGAGTGACTCCATGGTGTATGGAACAGCAGCTTTCAGGCTGTACCTGCCCTGAGTGACTACATGGTATTAAAATAGCCATTCTCAAAAAAAAAAAAAAAACCAACCAACCAACCAACCAAACAAACAAACAAAAAAACCAAAAACAAAACAGCCATTCTCAGGCTCTGCCTGCCCTGAGTTACTCCATATTGTAAGAAGTAGTTTGCCATGGGCTGTTCCATTTGGGGTACAAGTGTCAAGATAGAATGACTCTTCACTTTATTTGTACAAGAAAAAACCACCATCTGCCTGGCACAATGGTAAGACACAAATTGATACATATCCTATGCCCTAATGTATCAAAGGAAATCAGGAGCCCCTGGACACATGAAATCTCAAATCCTATCAGGAACATCAGACACAGGAACTTATCAACCCCACCATACGAGAACCCCTCACTTAAAAACCACAAAAGGAGGAGCCCTGAGACTGAACACAGTACCACCTTGACCCCATCACCTGGTCACTCACTACCAGCTTCATCCAGGAAAATTGCCACAGTGATGAAGCTCCAGTTTTCTGTCCCTCTTGGCTTCAGCCAAGTGTGGTTTTTCCTGCCCATGATGACCACACAGGGCCATTACAAGCAGATACCTCCAGATGATATGCTGAGGCTGAAACTGCTGTCCCTCTGTCTGGACCCTCTGCTTCAACAGCTCTGCAGAGCTGGCTCCTTAAAGCCCTAATGTGCCCACCTCCAGTGACTCTTCATCTGTACACTCAGTTCTCTTTGCTCCAGTGTCAGGTAACCCTGCGGCTACTTAGCCCTTTCTTAGTCTTTCTGTGACCTATTTAATATCACTCACTGTGTGACGGGTGTGTGACTTGAGTGCTTAGATATTAGAAACTAAGACTGGAAAGGGAGGACTTGAGTTTACCAGCTAAGATCTCCAGGTGACCCACCAGTGTTCTGGGAACTGGCACCCATGTGGTGGTGTCGCCTGTGAGTTTACTGCCATTCCATCAACTCTGGCGTGGCCTTTTGTCTGTATTATGCCCTTCCCTTCTGGCTCCGCCACTCAGCTTGTTCTCAAGTGCCCACAGCTCCATTCTCCCAGCTCACAAGCCTGTCTTACCCTTGCTCAGCGGTCACCCTCTCACACTGCAGCGCCTCCTGCCACTCTAGCCCCAGGTGAGCTGAATCCAACCTCCAACAGGAAATAGCGGGGGTGGGGTGGTGGGGCATTAGTACCCCCCCATGAAGCAGGGGCCCTTGGAGTCATGGTCAGTGCCTGAGCTGCATGTGAGCTGGGGTGAGGACACTGGCCACTGGCCTAGTGGTGAGGAAGTGGGGCAGGTTGAGTGCCAGGGCTCCAGAGGCTGTGCCTACAGGTCTACCTGGGACAGAGCATTACAGCAGTCATGGCCCTGCCCCAGGAGGCAGGCAGGACAGGCACTGTCCTCAGGGCTGTGCACGTGGCCACTGTCCCATAAATGGATAGAAGCACTCACAGGGTGCAGCAGGCGGCTCCACTGGTGGCCTCCTTGTTGACCAGGAGTGGGGTGGGTTTCTGCTCTCTGCAGTTGGAGCTCAGTTACCCAGGTCCTTCAGCCCTGGGGGTGAGAGCAGCTGGGTGTCTTTCCACCCAGGATCCTGGAGTCCACAACACAGGACTCAACCCTATCTTTAATTCACCAAACAAAGCAGTGTTTACACCAGAGGAGAGTGACCGCCCAGCCCTCAGATAGTGCAGAGCCTTACGTCAGGGACACAGGGTCATGCCTGTGGGGTCAGCAGCATGAGTCATCGCCTCTGAGGTCATTCTGGCTCCAGCTCAAAGCAAACACAGTCCTGATCTGCAGATCAGCTGAGAGCGAAAGGAAGAGAAAGACCAGAGCAACGTGGGGAGTGCCCAGCCGGCCACAGGAGGGCACCGCGGGCCAGTCCAGGCCAGGCCTCCTGACTTCAGGCCTCTGCTCTGTGCATAGAGGGTGCCAGGGTAGGATTTGCCAAAGGACACTGCCCACAGAGATTCAGGGTGACCCTCAGGCCCCTTGTGTGGCCCCACGCTGAACACTAACTTTTCCTTCGTTCTGTGTCATCTGGCTGTAGTTTTGTCTGTCCTGAGCACAAACCACTGCCCCACAGTGCCCCTCCCTGCATTGAAGTCTGCGCCTGCTACAGTGTGATCCCATCACCAGGCTGCTAGCTAGCCAGGCACCTCGGATCAGAACGGCCCTGGAATCCAGAGCTCCCACTGTGTATGAACAGGCCGGCATCCTGGGCCCCAGCAGGGCCTCCTCGGGGCTGCTTTCCCTGCTCAAGGTGGAAGACCATGCAGGGCAGGCAAGCACTCAGTGGCCGAGACCCAGAGGCCGGTGTCCTGTCCACTACCCGCTCACCCCTAGCCTTTGGGGCCTCTGCCTCCTCATCTGCACATGCTGCCTGGTGCCCACACCCCTCATACATGAGGGCTGCGGAGGAGGCTTGCCAGCCAGGATGCCCAGGGGAGACATTCATGGGGTGCCTTGGTGGGGAGTCACACGTCACTGACCCACAAGCCACTGCGGCTCCCGTGCGACAGCTGCATAGAACTCACATTTGACCTGCTCAAGGGGGCAGCCTGGGAAGGGGCTCCCACATCTGAGAAGTTTTGTGTTTACTCCTTTTTAACGAGGTGTATGGGAATTCCTTTTTTGCTCTGTTACAGATGTTGGGGATGTGAGCTTCCATCTCCTGCCAAGGCTCTGGTAGGGCAGGGCCTCAACCTTCAGACCTACAGATTCAGGAAAAGTGACACCAAGAATCGGAGACCCATCTCTCCATCTTTTGATGTTCAGTAACAGGCATCTGCCCCACCAGCACCTTTCCCTCCTGCCACCGCCCCGTGGCTCTATCTGCACCATGCCTAGGAAATGCAGGCTCCTCACTTCTTCTCCTGGGCAGGTGGAAGCTTCTGCTGGGCTGTGTTCCTGACCCGAGTGTCCCAGTTGAGAACCAGTGGAAGCAAAGCAGCCACTTCCACCCTGTGAAGCAGAACGTGCCTCCACTGGCCCAGCCACCTGTCAGACTGCCCAGCACCTGGCCCTCGGCCCTGGGTGCCAGGGCAGAGCTGCCTGAACGACCCTCCCAAGCAGACTGAAGAATCCCAAGCACCAAGTTCCCCGGCCACTCTGTCCTGTGCTTGTCCTCTCAGCCTGGCCTGTGCTTTGGTGAGTCGCCCAGCTTATCAGGCTGGCGGAGGCTGTGAGGAGGGACAGAGGAAGCAGGGACTGGATTTCTGCCCCCAGGAATGGCCCTGCATGAGAAGAGACAGGCAGACACTCATGCAAGATATGTGGGAGGACAGAGGTGCCCTTGGTGTAGAGACCGTGCCTGCCCTGGGCTTCCTCCATGACAGGTCCTCCTAGCTCACGTGGGCACAGGCACTAGCACTGTGGGAAGGAAGTTGTGGATGTCACAGAGCAGCAGAGGGGTGCCAGCTGGGAGGCACTGGCATCCTTCACAAAACTGTCCATTCAGCCAGCACTGACTGCTATGTGGCCCTGTCCCGGCCCTCACTTGCACTCAGAAGTCTGGGCTATTCTGACCCACAGCCAGAACCCAGCAATGATGTGTCAGAGCCATGCTAGGCGCTTGGTTCACAGGGAGCTTCGAGGTGACAGAGCCTGGATGTGAAGTCACAAAGTGCCAAGGCTTAAGTTCTGCGTAGGAAACACAAGGCGTGCACATGGTGGGTTTTCCCTTCTTTCTTCTGACCTGTGAAATGAGCCTGAAATGTAGGAAGTGGTCATAGAGCAGGGGAAGTAGGCAGTGAGGTGACCTTCCTTAAGGTCAATTGAGTAGGCCATTCTTCTTCCACAGAGTGGGGACCAGAGGCTCAAAGCAAAGAACACCCCAGTGGCTGTGGTCCTGCAAGCTGCCAGTCCCCTGCCAGCTCCTACCTGCTGGGAACCAAACGGGCAGCCTTGTTGCTGGTGGGGAAGAGCTGCACCCACTTCTGGGAGGCTAGGGGCCTGCGCTCTGCACCCTGACCTCAGCTCCCTGGCCGACATTCCACCTCCTGTGGATGCTCCTTGCAGCTCCCACATGCACAAACACATCATGGCTGTCCCAGCCAAACACAGCACCAACTCCTGCACTGGGTGTTGGCTGCTCAGAGACAAGATAGGTGCCTCTCTACACTCTCTGCAGTCTCTCCCAGGCGAGGGCTGCCTCTCTGCCTGAGTGGACTGCTCTCTCGAAACATGTTGGTCAGAAAGCACTCCACCTGAGGATGTCACACGGGCCTCCTGAGCTTGCAGACCTCAAGAAAACAAAGTCGTATTTAACAGTCTGACCAGCCAGCAGGGTCTGTGTCTCTTCTATCAGGGCTCCAGGATTCAGCCTGACAAACTCTCTTGAACTACATCAATGCTTAGCCAAGAGAGCAACCGAGGGCTGACGGGGCCTGTGATCCTCCTTCCGGAACAGGGTGTGGGCCAGGCTGTGTTTTCTCAGGTCGTTGTGCTGGGCCTGGATTGGGAGGACAGGGTACTTCAGAGGACTTGCTGCCTCACCTGGAGCAATTCCTGATGCATCCTGAGGAAATCCATCATAGGAGGGACAGCAACCCAACTTCACTGCACATGGCTGGGGCCTTTCAGGGCTCCAGGAGCAGGAGCCATGTTTCCCCCAGACGTAGCATTCATTCTCACAGCCTGAGTTGGCAACGTTGGCAGTGCAGGCCCAGATCTGCTCTTCTCCCTGCGCGCAGCAGGCCAGAAGGTAGGGAGCAGCCAAGGGCCTCCCAATGCTGCAGGTGAAAGGCGGCCGTGACCAGCAGGGCTGCTATGGATTGCCAGGCATGAATGGTGTGACCTGCTGATGAAGGCAGCACCCCAAACTCCCTAGGAGGCGTGTGCTCTGGGCCATGCCCTCCACATGCACCTGTGCACAATGCTCACGTGAGTACACCCCCTCAGACACCAATGCTTATGCAAGCTCACACTCAGGAGGGAGCAGGGAAGGCCTACAGAGCTGGGCAGGAGAAGTGGGGCCATGTGGTGTCTACAGCGGTGACTGGGAGGCCAGGCCAGCAGAGCAGCCTGGCTAGGTCCTGGCTCTGGGCTTCATAAAGTTGGAGGCTCGATGGGTTTCTGCTCTCTAAGGTGAGAAGGCCACCGTGTACTTGGGATGGAGTGACATCCGCTGTCATGTGCAGGAGCCAAGGTGAAGAGCTGGACACACCGCAGAAACACTGGGGATGAACAACCAGTGAGGGCTCAGCCATCCTCTGCCTGTGCATCCCGTCTTCCCTTCCTGTCATCTACTGGGACAGGAGGTCACAGGCCCAGTCTTCTGAGAGAAAACAGGCTGTAAAAAGATGAGCAATACACCAGGGCCTGCAGGATGGGAGCAAAGGAGCCACATTCCTGTCACCAGCGTCCTGCAGGGAAAGGGGAAGATGGAAGGACTGAAAAGTGCTCACAAAAACAGGAGCCAAAGACATCAAGCTGGCAAGAGACACCAGTGGGCAGATTCAAGAAGCCAGTGAAATCCACAGCCAGACACAGCCCAACTCAGCTTCTGCAAGTAAAGATCACAAAAAAGTGAATGAGAACACATCTCTGAAACCAAGGAGGCCATGAAGAAGAGACACAAGAGGCTTCAACCAAGAAGGAAGTGCCACATGGAATCACACAGGCAGGACTGAGGGGGTCAAGCCTCTCCTTGGTGAGGAAAGACAGAGACGCTTCCTCCCCAGCAGCCACCCTGAGGAATGTCCAAGGCTTCTTGAGCAAACAGGAGACAGCAAGAGGGACATAGTGTGTTAGAAGCAGGAGCACAGTGAGGAAGAGGCTGTGCAGCAGGTTTCCTGTTTCTTAGTTTTGTTTCTGAGCAATGTTTGACAGTTGAAGCTGAAATTATAGCTCTGTGTGATGCTGAAGCCAAGCCCTTGTGCCAGAGCAGAGTGGCTGCCCAGGTGGGTTGGGGCAGCCAGGTGGGTTGCAATGCTCTGGGGCTAACCACCTGCTTCTGCCCCTAGCCATGTGCCAGCAGGTGTTCCGGCACTGTGCATCCACTGGGGCCACAGCCATGCAGAGCCTGCCATGCCTGAGTCCTCGTGAGCCAATGCCAAGGCCAGCCATGATGCTAACCTGCCACACCAGGGGAGCCCAGCCCAGGCCAGAGTGGATGCCCACCCCACACAGCACTGCAGCCCAGAACCTGAGCATCACAAGCCACCCACTCAGCCTCCTGCTTTCCCTCCTGGCCAAACGGAAGTGGGGCATAACTGAATGAGATGGAAGTTCTAACCAACAGCATCGTGTTTTTTCGAACTCCGATTAGCTTCAGTTTGGACCAATAATGTTGACCCAAATGCTATATAAACCCCTGGGCTAGGGCTACAGCGGTGGCTCAGTGGTAAAGCCTGATGTGTGTGAGGACCCGAGCACCACATACACAACTAAGTGTCGTGCAAACAAAAACCAGATGAAAAATTAAAATTACTTCTTTCTCTCACTCCGTGTGTGTGTCTTTATCTTAAAAAACATTAAAATTAAAATAAGCCCAGACCGGCATACTCAGGCCCTGCAAGCTGCTCTCAGTTTCCTGTTCCCCATTGGAGTTCTGCTTCTATTCCTCATGCTTGAGTAAGTCCTACTGCTTTCGGTCTTTCCTTCCTAGTCCTGGGAATTGAAAGATAAGAACCTGGGGAAAGTGGGTGGTGAGATGCTGGGGCGTGGTGAGATGCTGGGGCGTGCTGTGGTGCAGAAGGGCACAGCTGGCCATGTGGAGGTGCAGCACTGGGCTCCTTGGTCCTGGAGAAGAATCCAGCTGTGACCCTCGGAGCTGATGAAAAGGGGAGAATTGGGTTTCGTCTTGAACCTGGATTCCTGTCTGTGCTAATTGTATGTAGAGCAATGCTTGAGACAGGAGTCTAAAGGAAGGTAAGGTTTTGTTCTTGCAATGTGGGTCTATACAATCTAACACCTACACTAACCTATGCAAAGCAACAAATGCTGAACACTACAGGTAAATGAAAATGAAATCCTGAAAATGTTCAGGTGACCCATAAGAAGGCAGGGAAGGAGAAGCAGAGAGAACAAACAGGAAGATGAAAACCCCACAGGCCTAAGCTCTAACATGTCAGTCACATCACACACAGCAGAGCCTGATATGTCCTCTGAAAGCTGCTAGCAGGGCCTGGCCCCTTTCTAACATTCCCTGTGCATGGCTTGGCTCGCTGTAGTGTGGTCACATGGACATCTGTCTTGGTGAGTTTCTAGAACAGAGACCCTTGCAACTGAGAAACCCAGCAGCCAGTGTGCCTGGGAAGGTCACTTCTGTGGCTTCCCTGAGCCAGCCGTTCCTCTACCTCCACCCTCACCTGGGGGAGCCACTCTTCACCTTCTGGCTGAGACTCAAGTGTTCTCAGCGGTGGTTGATCAGTGTGGCTATGATCAGCTGACCGTCAGAATTTCTGCCCCCTGGAGCAGGCCCCTCACCTCCTGGCCTCCTCTCCTCTGCTTCAGCTGCGATCTCTGTGGGGCATTGATCTTCCTCACTCAGATATCCTATTCTCCCTCTCTCTTGCTTTAGATGGCTAGTGCTTAGGAGAATGTGACTGGGAGAAGCCTAGGCCTCTGCTGGTCTTCTGCTCCAACGCTGCAAGCCCCTCATCCCTGAAGAGTCTGCAAAGACATAGCAAGTGTGAGAATCCTGAATGACAGGGAGACTCCTGCCCCAGCCGCTGTCTGTTTCCCAGTCCCCTTGCTCATGTTCTTATCTGACCCAACTCCTTACCCATCCTTTATGGCCCCCATCTTGTGCTGCTATGTGCCTAAGTGGCTGCTGGCCACTCTGCCTGGCATCCCCTCTGCTGCCTTGTCCACCTTCCCTGTGATGCACTAGAATGCCATGTCTGAGAATGCTTGGTGCCCTTGGCTTCTTCCTGCTTTATGTAGGATAGACACCACTGTGGCACCCTCCATGTGAGAGGCTCCCCTTCTCTGAGTCCTCAGGAACAGATCTCTTTCTGTTCCCAGCACCTATCACAGCAGAGTAGCACGAAATAGGCTTTTGTTCAATAAATGACACTAAGTCAAACCAGGGAGAAGTTAGGAGACTTTTCCAGACCAGTATCTGGCTGGGTCAGACCTCCAGAGAGCCATCACCAGCACAAGCCTGGAGTGACCTCTCAGATCAAGAACATCCAGCAAGCATAATAAAGCGAGGGGAAGGCTGTAGGCACTGTGACCGCGTAGCATCCAGACTGCTCTACCTGTTTCCTCACCAGGCTGTGGGCGGGCCAGCCGCTCTCCACTCTCATAGGGAGGGGCCTGGCACCTCCACACCCACTCTTGGATGCTGCATGCAGTACCACACCAAATGCCAGGCCCACAGTGAATCTCTCTAAAAGCCCAGGGGCCCTGGGTTGGGGCCCAGAACCCCAACACATAAGCTAGTCTAGGGGTGACTCTTGAGCCCAACACAGACCCTGAGATCGTCCTTTTGGTTACAACATGTGGGACCAGGCCTCGCTGTGCTCAGGCTTCCCAGATGCCTGAGCATCTGGGACATCATCGAAGTCTGCAGCTTCCTGTGGGACTGCACTTGGGAAAGGGGCTCACACTGAGGGGATCCTGCTTCCCAATGAGTACCGTGGTTACAAGTACTGCCCCATTTCTCCCGTGAGTGCTCAGACTCCCACATGAACAGTAAGAACAGCATGAGCAGGACCAGAGGAAGGGAAGCAGAAAGAAGGTGACCTTGAACCTCCCAGAAGTAAGGCTGCACCTGTCACAAACACAAAGGAAATCCCTACAAAGACCACAGCATCTGTCAGACCAGCACAGTGAGTCAGCCCCCAATCTGAGTGCAGAGGGGAAGTTCACTGCTCAGGATGGTGCTGCCCCCACAGACACCCCCAGCCTGCCAAGGAGTGGGGTTCTATATAGCCTGAACAGCTCCACCATTGGGAGTGACACTTCCTGAAGGGCTGTGTGGCTCCAGCCAGGGCAGGGGTGTTGCTGGCTGATGCTTGGGAGTGAGCTCAGGAGCATGCCTTCACCCAGGGAAGCCCCAGAACCAGGGTGCAGAGGGCAAGGTGTCACAGGCTTTGCCAAGAATCATCTCTGTGGCTCTGGCTGATGCTGGGCTCTGTCTTTCGGTGGCCATCAGGTTCAGGGGCAGGCACATTCAAAGGAACATGGGATCTGAGTTGAGAAAGACAGAGGTAACCAAGAGTTTAAGAGTTTACTACAGGGGCTGGAGTGGTGGCTTGGTGGTTATGGCACTTGCCTGGCAGGTGCAAGTACATGGGTTCAAACCTCAGCACCCATGTACACAACTAAGTGTTGCAGCAGTGAAAGCCATGTGAAGACCTCAATAAAAATTGATTCTCTCTGTCTCTCTTTCTCTCACTGTCCTTCTCTCTTAAAAAAAGAAAAATTCATTACAGCCAATGTTGAATTTTTGGGTTTAATTACTAGTGTGTCCAGTGTCGAAGCAACAGAATGGCAGCACTGATCCAATGTGAGGACCCAAGGGCTTCATGGAGTTGAGTGCCCCCTCTCTGTGCCTCTATCTCATATGTGGGGATGCTAAATAAAAAAAAGAGTGTGTGAAAACCCTGGATTTTCTGTTCTAAATATGTGGATTGTTGTAATAGGATGGTAGGATGAAGGTGACTTTTTTTCTGTTTTCCAAACTACCTAATATGTTGTCTTACTACCACAGCTACTAAGAATAAACAGACAAATTAAGCTGGCAACAGATGAAAATAAGCACTTAATAAATGCTTTTAACCAACGGCACATGAAAACAAAAAGAAGATTGACACTTTTTCCTTAAGTAGCGTATCAGTGTCCTTGAAATCCTAGGTGTCCTCAAGACTCACAGTCAGGTGTGTGTTTCTGGCAAGCTGGGTGGGATGCACTGCACTGTGACCTGATGCCACTTAAATGTCACCAGTACTTTTGTTGTACAGGATTTAAGTGCAGTCACTCACCCACATTCCGACTCCCACTTTTTCCATGTGCCTTAGTCTGAGGCTAACTGAATGCTGTTAAAGCTCTTCCCTTCTTTTCTTTTTTTCGTTGGTAGAACATGGGTTTCAGGCACCACTTAACCACTTTCAAGTGTGCAGCTCATGGTATTAAGTACGTCTGCACCATTGTGCCACTGTCACCTGCATCTGTCTCTGGCACCTCTTCATCTTCCCATGCTGAGGCACTGTCCCTGGGAGCACTGCCTCCCCTTCCACCAGCCAGGTGTTGTCGCACAGGGGTGGAGCATAGCGTTCTTTGTGACTCAGCACGTGGCCAGTGTTGGAATTTCCTTCTCCCTCATGCCCTCATGTCCCTCATTGCTCATCCAGGCTGCATCGATGGACACTCTGTGGATGCCTCGTGGGCCCCTCCCTGCTTTCTTTTGCTACACACCCAGGAGGGGCCATGGGTCTTGGGGCAAATCCGCTTCTGCTTGGGGCTGCCTCCCTGTTTGCACAGCCGCACCTTTCACCCATCAGCAGCCTCCTGGCGTCTGCCAAAACTGGTTACCCTCTCAGCTGTCTTCTGCAGAACAGTGCACAGTGCTCTGACCCCCGCCCTTGCCCAGCTCTGGGTCAGAAGAAGCCAGGCCTCCCACAAGGGGGCATCTGTCCCAGTTGCAGCAGCCCTGGTATGGATGGACACAGAAACAGCAGCCCCCAGGATACCCTGAGGAGTGGAGACTTGGTTATGACCCTGTCAGAGAGCACTCCAGGCCCTGACTCAGCCTTCCCAATCCTCAGAACCAGCCACCTGACCTGCCCCACCTGGGGTCTCCCCACCTGAGCTGCCCTCAGACTGAGCCTCAGAGGATGACACAGTACTGCCTGTGGCCCCAGAGCCTGGGTCAGGCTCCAGGCCTAGACATGCTGCCCCATCTCCAGCCTCCAGGCACTCTAGGGGAAGCTGCTGTGCACTGCCACCTCCACCCCATCAGAATACCTGTTCTGGGTTCTCCCCTCACCTGCCAGACGCCTTCTTCTACAACCATGCTGTGGCTGGTGTTTCCTGGTGCTGCACCCAGGACCTCCAGAGCCCCCTGGCCTGCTCTCCTGCAGCCCCTGCTCCTTTGTGGTGCTGCTGCTTCTCTCACCCACTTGCTTGGCCCCTCGCTAGGCCCCTCACTAGCCCCCTCTCTGCCACCTGAGGCTCTTCCTGTCACTGTCCCTCCCACCCACTTGACTCAGGTCCCTCCCTAAGCCCCTTCCTGGCCCTATTCCTGCCCAATCCTCAGTAGGGTGGTTGTGCTGAGTGACCCCAAAGTCCTGGTGGTCAGACCTTGGCCTTCTCACCCCAGAAGCCCTGTGCTGGTCAGGACTGCCAACCACTGGGGACATCACACAGCCTCTGGGGGCACTGCTCCCCAAGCTGTGCTGACCAATTCCCCACCCCAATGCTCCCTGGCCTCCTAGGTGGACCTAGGTGGGCACTTCAAGCACTGGTGGAAAGCTGGGAGGCAGGTTGGGAGCCCCCACAGCACTGACCCCAAGCCACGGCTGCTGGTCACATACCTGCTTCCCTGAGTCCCCCATTTCCTCATGATAGAGGCCCTGCAGCTCACTCAAGGGTTCATGCCTGAGTATAGGGATGGGAGGCACAAAGGCTTCAGGTGGCTGATCTAAAGACGTTGATTCACACAGGTCCCTGGAGGCAGGAAGCGAACAGGCCACACAGGGCCACAGAGGTCAGGGATAGAGGTGGGGCTGTGGTTTCTGGGGGAGGAACAGTGGGCTGGGTGGCAAGAGCCCATGGACTGGCAAGTTTGCATCTGGACGGCATACTATGTAGGGTTGTCACTTACTCTAGGTTGATGGACAGCAGTCCAGGGTCCATAAGGTTCCTGATGACACAGAGCATTAGGACACAGAATGGAATCTCTGCTAGTAATGTTTCCCAAATAACTCCCAGTTATGTCCCCATGGCTAACCCAGACCTGAGTATAACTGGGCCCAAACACTGGAGTCCAATCTGAGACACAGTGCATTTGGCCATGTGGAATTTAGAATTAAGTTTAGGATACAGACTTCTCCAAGATGATGCTGAGAGTCAGTCATCAACAGAAAAAGGAAGTAGTGTGTAAGAGAGGCAACCCACCAAGAGAACGTCAAGTGAATGAGGAGAAAGGCTCTCAGCACTCTGGGGCCGGGTGGTGTCACAAGAAAGCAGGGCAGGGACAGAGACAGAACCGCCCAGGCACTATCCACATTGTTTCAGGGATGCGTCATGACGGGTATTCCAGGAAAATGCATGAGCAAGACTTGGGAGATGGCGATGCTGACCTGGTCACTCAATGCTTCAAAAGCCCATGTACCTCTTCCAGTGAGACTGGCCCAGGGCACTTGGATGTCATGACCTGGATCTTAGAGCTTTGTACAGACTCTTCCTGCCCTGAGAACATCTCAAGCTCCTTCCCCCTACTGACAGTGACGGATGCTGAGGCAGGGCAGTTCTGATCCTGGAAGACCCTCTAGACCTGGCAGGCCCTTGTTCCCCACCCTCAGGACAGATAAGGAACAGGAAGTTCCCCCTGGAGAGCAATGCCTTGTCTGTCACAAAGCCAGGCACCAATACCTGCAAACCAGCCTATGCAGCCAGTCCAGTGTGCCTAGAGCAGATGGTGGGGTGGGGACCAGGCAGGACTGCGAGTCACGTGGGACAGAGGAGGTGGAGAGGGAGGAATAGGGTGTCAGTGGGCACTCCAGCCCGGAACCCTGGAGCCTGAGCAGGGACAGGAGGTGGCTGGTCATGGGGAGCACCCTGCCCATAGCCTCTCTCCCCTCCCTGATCTCTGCACCCAGAACTCCAACCTTCAGACACAGGAAGGAGGGGGTCTTCACTTGGCAGTTTCATGCTGATATAAACCCAGAGGAGGCCCTGAAGCAGGAGCCTCGCTTGCCCAAGGCCACAGCTGCCCCGAGATGGAAGAGGAGGAGGTGGGATAGAGCCTCCTTTTGCAGTGTCCTGCGTCCACACGTCCTCTGCTTTTGGAAAGGACTCTCATTCTTCAGACCCTGGAATCTGAGGGCAGCTAGGGAGGCAGGATGTGATGGCTAGAGTGACATGAAGACACTGCTAACAACAGTTCTGCAGCCTCTGCCAGGCCCAAGGTGGCTGTTCCACTTCTGGGTGTCCCCACGAGGCCAGCACACTGGGGTACTGGCAGACCTGGGCAGCAGGGCAGCGGAGCCAGGTGGAAGGAGGAGTTGCATGAAAGAGGTATGGCCTGTCTTTGGAGCAGTCCCTCTCCAGCCCTCCCCACAGCGCTGGAGTGGAGGTGTGGCTCCAGCTGCCTTGTGTCTACTCCAACCAGGAACGAAAAGCCGTGTTGGTGGGAGCAGACAGGCAGGCACGACCTCTGTCCTTATCTGAAGTGACCCAGGTCCCAACATGACCCAGGAGGAGCTGGAACAGGTGGTGTGCAGTACCAGGGATCAGAGCCCCAGCTGCGTGCACCTGGGTTGCTCATGAAGCAGCTACCTCAGACCACACGTCCTGAGGTCCCAGAGCAGACGCAGGCAGGTTACCAATGGGTCCCCAGCAGAAGACAGGGCTCATTTCTCAGTGAGGTCTCCCTCTGGCTTGCTGGTTGGACATGTGAGGGAGGTGCTTCTCTCCCTTCAGAGCAGAGGCACAAAGCCCTGTGTGGTCCCCAGCTCACACGCTCCCTGCAGCGGGGAGAGGCAGCCTGGCCTCCACTGGGCCTTGAAGCCAGACTGGATGCGAGGCACAGAGGAGCTGGCTTCCCCTGTGAAAACAGCTGGAGTTTCACCCAGCAGACTTAACCTCTTGCCTGCGGGTAAAGAGCCTGTCGCATTTTGAGAATAACCCCAAGGCAGTATGGGAAGCCCTGAGCTTTTTTCAGCCGAATCTGAAGTTTTCTTTTATGGTATGTGAGATGAGTCTGTGGCCCTAAGGCCTGGGGCCCCTGGCTCTCTCCGTCCAGCCAGTCCCTGGCTTGGTCTGTCTGATTGCACTCTTCTGGGCAGCATCCATCTCCAGTGGGGCCCCCGACACTGCTGCAAACAGCTCCACCAGGCTCCAGGTGTGCGGGGCCTGGACCTGGGAGGCCGGTCTCCACACTGAGCACCGTGCGTCTTTGGGTCATGGTACCAGGTCATAGCAGCCTGAGCAGAATAGAGAAACGGTGATGATCCTACCCTCAGGTGGGGCCAGTCAAATGGAACGAGGGTGTGTGTGTGACCCAATTGGTGTGGCTCCTCTGGGCTTCCAGATGTGTCTCAATTGTCAGACAGGGAACACACGCTCCCAGGAGAGAGAGGCTCCTTCGAGCTTTTTTAGCGCACATTCCCAGTCTCCCAGCAGCGGTCTTATCTCTGTCCATAGCCCTTCTGCAGCCTCCCCTTTTCCCACTAGGGAAAGCACTGAAGAGCCGCAGGAGGTAAGGTGCACAGCTGTCTGTCAACCCAGGAGGTGGATTTTGGGAAAATCACTGTGCCACCTCACAGGTACCAGAGTCAATGTGGATGGAGAAATGAGCCCTGTCTCCTGCAAAAGAGGTGGATTTGGCAAAGAAGTGGGCAGATCTCTGGGACATAGATAAAGGATGCAGAAATGTCAAGGCCAAATCCATCTTCGTTATCCATGGATTCCATCCATATTTGCTAACACACCCGGGGAACTGACTTAACTGTAATGATAGTGACAAAATCCACAGCATGAGTGTTGACGCTATCACTACAGATAACCAATCATCCCACGTACTCATCCCTGATGTGGGTAGCAAGGTGGTGGCCACCCTCTTGTTTCAGCTCCTGGTGTCCTTCTTGCTGTCTAGCTAGTGGTAGACTTGCTTTTTAGTGTTTGTGCTTTTTGTTGGTGATGTTGCCCTTGGACATGGCTCCTGTGCAGGCCTCCCTGGGCTCATGGAGCCCTCAGGCATGCATCCCAGCACAAAGAACCCATTGTTAAGGATGAGTGTGCAGCAAATAAGGTGTCTTTGAGCAGAAGTGGCCCTGGGAGGTCACACGGTGACCAGTTGGTAAAACGCTGACTAGCTGCCCAAAGGACTTCATCCTACCCTCTGGGAGCCTTTGTTTGGCACTCACTAATTCAGAGTTCACACAACTCTCCCCAGTACTCCTGCTGCAACCCGGGCCTCAACTGGTGGATGGTGGTGCCTTTCCTGAACCAGGGCTCATGGGGCAGGACACGGCTTTGGGCAACAGACATGACGCAATCCTGGTGTCCCCATCTCCTGGGACCCCTGGGCCTTATTTTGGTATCGTGAGCACCTTTGTGGCAGAACAAGCCCCACCCTGTTCTGTGATGTTACCTGGAAGAAGTCAATCAAGACCCTTCTAGCCCTTCACTCAACCCAACTCCCCATAATCCTCCAGGCTCAGAGGGGTGCCCTCAGCTTTGCAAACAGACTTCTGTGAACCCGAGCCCACCTGTGAGGTGGCAGAGTGGGAAGGCAGCGGTCAAGTTCAAGAGCCTGTGGAATGAGACAAGGTCTTATCTCAGGTGCTGAACCTGGGCTGAGGACCTGGAAGACAGTGAAAGAAAGGAATCCAGGAAAGTGAGCAAGAGTGAACTGATAAGGAAGGGGGAGGAAGAGAAGGAATTCAGCCCGCCAGCTGGGGCACAGCCTAATGCAGGAAGCGCGTTACTGTGACACCCTCACTCGGAGCTATGGTAGAGCAGAGCTAAACGCACCTGCCTTGTGCGTGTGCGTCAGCTGAGCACATTGACCAGGTATGGGCTGGCTGCGTTCAGTGCCTAGTCAACTCTCCACCTAAAGACACAGATGGAGGGAGCCTTTGTGGAAGATATTTGCCGACGCCCGGACGGGAGTTTGTGTACTCAGTGCAGGCTCTGATATGTGCCCCGACGGTTGGCAGCCCCGGAGAGCGGCCGGGCGCTGCAGACTCTGAAGCTGGGGCTCTCACTTGTTTAGATGGTGGCTGCAAAGTCAACACAAGAGTGGTGTCTTTGGCTTTATTATTTTTTTTAATGGCCAAATGTTATTTTAAACACATGCACAAACACACAGAGCTACAAAATCCAACGAGACTTGGAAATCCATGCTGCACGTTAGGGTGGATACCCATTTCTAAAACTTTCTTCTTTAATTAAAGAAAACCATTAGTCATTTTCTAATTGTCCAGACTGGGCAGGCAGAGGCGGCTGTAAGGAAAGAGATGAAAAATGAAGGAAATAGAGAGGAGAGTGGTGGCTCAATAGTAGCACAGGTTTATTCGGGAGAAATCTGCGGAGGGGGAGTGGAGTCTGGGACCCACCTTCTGCCTACGGACTGGGGTAGATATAGAGGTAATGAGGGGAGGGGCCAAGGTGCAAGTTTTCTGGTTAAACTGGGTTTTTCATTAGGGTGGCTATCAGACTGAGTTTTTCAGTAGGGTGGGGATCCTCTGGTAAGGGCCCAAGGCAATAGATTCCGATAAGGGTCTGAGTCTGTAGATTTCAAAACAATGAGTAGGAGGTTTGCTGCCTGGCTGAGTGGCTTCTGGTAATTTTTCATATCCACCAGCCCCTTCCTGGTGTCATAGGTTGAAGACCTGCTTCTCCCTGGCCTGCCTGGTGACCTTGACCTCTGGTGCTTCCAGGCAATGGCTGACTCACACTATTCAGGCTCCTCTAGTCAGAGCCCTACACACTGGGCCCTCTCCCGGCTTAGGTTTATGCCTGTAAACCCGATGACTTGGGAGACTGAGGCAGGAGGATTACAAGTTCAAAGCCAGGCTCAGGAACTTAGTGAGGCCCTAAACAACTAAAAAATGGTCTAGGGATGTGTCTCCGTGGTTAAGCATCCCTGGATTCAATCCCCAGTACCATAAATAAAAATAAATGAGTAAAAAGAAGTGAAATCTGCCACTTTTAACCTATGTGGTTGGGCCTGTGTCCCCAGGGCCACCCAACCTGAATGGCACTCCTCCACCTGGATGCTGGTCTCAGTGTTGGCAGACCTCCAGCCACTGACCACAAGACAGCCCCTTAGGTCGAGTCAGGTGTTGAGACAAGAAAGACGACTACCTTACACTCAAAGCCCATCTGCTGGGAAGCTGATTTGAGGGACTTGTGGGTAGTGGACAGTGTTCCCAGATGGGTGCAGGTCTCCTCACAGCTGGAGATCTGTGACCAGGCGATGCACATCCAGCACTCACCTGGACTCACCAAGTCCTCGGCTGTTCTGGCACAGACTAGGATGGGCCACACAGTGGACAGTCTGGACAGTGGACAGCTGTGGGGCTGACTGAGCTGAGGCCTTTGCTCACAGTCAGACTCACGCTGTTCCTGATGACTATGAGAGATAAACTGGGAGTCAACAGGGACCCAGACTCTGGGCTGGTGATCTGCATCCCGTTGTCATCTGCCATGAGGACACCTGATTGCTCTCATGTGTCCAGACATCTTCCCTCCACTTCCAGGAAGGAACCTGAGTCCTGAGCTACCTGGCCATGTGGCCGTGTGGCAGCCACAGAAGACACCCAAGTCTTGACCCCAGACACCGAGTGTTGCAGGGAAAAAGGTCACATCTGAAGATGTGACCTAGAAAGGACTTTGAGATGGGGACTGCCTAGGATTGTCCAGGTGACCCTGAGCACCATCACAAGCCCTTTTTCCAGAGGAAGGCAGAGGGAGACCATGTGATGAGGGAGGTGATGCAGCACAGCCCCAAAGCTGGCAGGTCCCAGAATTTGCAGGAGCAGGAGCTGCGTCCTCCTCTTAGCCTTCTAGCTGTGCTGACAGCAGTAAAGTCGTCAGCCTCGTTGCTGGAATTCTGTGTCGCCACGGGAATGTGGTTAGTTCCCAAGAATAATTAAAAATAACTCATATTTTACTATTTTGAATATTTTTATGTTGGATGTTATGAAGTTGTTGCTATTTGACCATTCCTGACCTGCAAAATGAATCCTTCATTCTCTTTAGCTCCTGACAGAATGCTGTCTTTCCTTCGGAAAGTGCCCTAATGGATAGTCCTGTTATGCAGAAGATTAGAGAGGAGATTAAAGCGAGCTGAAACGGCTCCACTGGATTGATGAGGGTCTTAGGGTTTGGTTCTGTTTGGCTGTTCTGTCATTTCAAGCTAAGGTACCTCACGCCTGTGCTGGGGACAGCCCCACGGGGAGGTCAGGCCCTGGAGCAGGCATATCCCAGGTCCCACTCGGGAGGAGCTGGATGGGTCTGCACACCTGGCCTCGCTGACAGCCTTGTTGGTAGTGTTTGGGGAATGCACCATAGAAGTCTGTGCCAGAGCCAAGGGAAGGAGCCCCCGTGGAATGAGATGGGTGTTTGACAGCTGGGTTCAACCCTGAGTGCAGGGCTGTGTAGACATTGGGACCTGCTGAGCAAGTGCTCCCTCGCCTCATGAGCATGGAGCAGCTTCTGCCTGTCCAGGTGCAGGTGTTTCCAGGGAGCCAGGTCCTGCTCCAAGGCACACCAGGGCTAGGGACACCAAGATGGACAGCACCATGTATCTGCTGCATACTTGCTATGGGACACAGCACTTGACCATTAAACTTATCACAAGTTTTTAAATAATTATGCCCTTATCTAAACACAATTGCAGTAAGCATTACCAAAACAACCAAATGAGCAAAACCACCCGACTGACTTGGGAGGAGTGCAGCACAGACCACATGGGGTGCGACGGCAAAGCCAGTGCCCTGACCATGGGGCTGGTCATCACCGGGAGGGCTCAGAGGAGGGCCTGCCTCCACTCAGGACAAGTTTGATCCCCAACATAACAGGAAAGAACTTCAACATGTGGACGGAGAGGCGCAGAGGTACATTAGGAAAGCCAGGGATCGACCTTCAGGGAGGATGCGGCCACAATGAGAGAGAGAGAGAGGCCCCTAGATATAGGCTTCTCAAAATACTGCTTCTCTTTTTACTTAAGCTATTTATTGCTGGACTAATTAACAGTGCACAAGGTAATTATCATATGTGATAATTTAGTGATTTTTATGGTAATCCTGAGGTTTACCAGTTTCCCAGAGTCTTGGGGGTGACAGGCCTGGAGAGCTTTAATTTGCGTTGTGTTTCCTTGTCCTTCCTGTCTGTCTCCTTTCTATCCACTTTTAATTTCTTCTATTCTACTCCAGTCAGAGGTACCCCACTGTGACATGGGGTGGATGGCGAGGGTAGGGGTGGATGGCAAGGGTCCTCTGAGACCTGGCTGGAAGGATGGAGGGCATGTTTCTGGGTCTTCTCTGGGTCTAGGGCAGGGTGACTGTGGAATTCAGCCAGTTCCCATGCCGGAGTGTGGGTGCAGTGCAGGGCAGAATTGGTCAGCAGAGCTGCCTGAGGGTGTACCAGGTGGCCCAAGACTCTGGAGAGGCCTCTACATCTGCGGGAGAGGCTCAGATGAGGGTGGAGATCCAGGGGGAATCTGAGACAGAGACAGAGACCCAAGACCTCCACTTTGGTCTTGACATGAAGGCATGTGATCACCCGAGGGAGGATTTTAACAGTGCCTTTGGACCCTCCTGTTCTTCCACCATGTGGAATATTTATTTATTTCCTGAGAGGCAGGGTCTTGCTATGCTGCCCAGCTTGGCCCTGAACACCTGGACACGAGGGATTCTCCTGCCTGAGCTTTCTGGGGCAATTGGACTTAAGGGCACATCACTGCACTAGCTGAAGGACAAGGGCCTCTTGGGGCCCAAGCTGGACAAGGTTCCCTCTCAGGGTGGGGAAGGAGGGAGGAAAGTGAGTGGTGGGCCTGAGGGTGAGGCAGGCCAGAGGAGGGGGACACTGGGATAGCAAGGGCCACTGGTCTTCCCCAGGTCTGCAGCCAGGCAGGGAAGGCAGGATGCTCCATCAGAAGCCTGGGTTTCCCAACAGTGCAGAGGTGGGGGTGAAGAGGGGTCCCGAGGCCTATGAGCTGGCGGCCAAGAAAGTGGATGTGTGTGTGGGGAAACAGAGAGCCCAGGCCCAGTGACCTGGGAGGTGGTGCCATCCTGCTCGGGGACTGTTGAGTGTAGTGGAGTCCATGTGGGGTGGACCCCAGAGGCGCAGAATGCACTTGCTGCTGCACCAGACCAGACGAGGGAGACCCAGGCCCACCAAGGGGAGTCCTGATCCCTGACTGCACCTGCTGTCCCTCAGGGCAAAGGAGAGGGGAAAGTGGCATACCTGGAGTCCTTCCCCCACTTCATCTGCAGCACAGGGGCCTGAGCCAGCTCACCTCCAGGAAGGAGACCTCAAGGGGCTGGGAGTTGGAAGCAGTCCTGCATTCTTATCTGGTGACACAGGGGTGCTCTCAGGACTCAGATGCCTGATGCAGAGCTTTGTGGAGCATGCACTCTGCTGAACTTCAAGAGTGACACCACAGTCTGTCCCCAGGTCTCCACACCCCCACACCACACGCCTCCTGAAGGAATCCTGGGGTCACTGCCATGGCGAGGAGGGCCCCACATTGCCATCAACTACCCTGGCTCGTCTGTCCTGGGGGAGCACATTCTCAGCAGGGACAGGAGCCACCCTGACCAGGTTACCTTAGCAGCAGTGGGAAACCAGTAGGCTGTCTGTGGAGACAAAGAGCTTTTTTACTTTTGTAATTTGACTCGGCTTAATCCTGTGGGAGACATCTTGTCAATCATGCTGTGGTCTGCTGGCCACTGCCTGTGGCCTTCCCCATCAGGGGCCCCTGTGGACCCCAGGCAGAGTCCTGCACTGCAGCATGGGTGAGACTCAGCATTGCTCTGTTCCCCCTCCCACTGCACCTCTTCTCCCTGGACACCTGGCAGAGGCCCTAGTCCCTGGCAGTCCCGACTACCTGCCTGCTCTGTCCGGTCCCTCTGCATGCACCAGACACACAAGTGTACCCAGGAGGGCCCTGCTTGCCTCTGCTCATCACTGGTCTCCAACCTGTCAGCGTGCCTCTGGCTGGGCTCGTCTTACTCTTTAGAGCAGCCACCTCCCCCAATCCCATGGGGCACGTCCTTGCACAACACCCATGGAGCCAAGGAATCTGCATCTTTCCACCTTCCAGGAACATAGTTGGAGAAACACTAGATGCAGACTCTGGAGGGAGTGGCTTTTCAACTTTATGTCAGATAGGATTCGCGTG
Organism: Aplodontia rufa; assembly: GCA_004027875.1. NCBI lineage: Eukaryota > Metazoa > Chordata > Mammalia > Rodentia > Aplodontiidae > Aplodontia > Aplodontia rufa. Next base: position 22,782 of record PVKS010015074.1, on the reverse strand, counting down.
GGACTGTTAACCCCAGCTGGGCTGTGCCCTTGGCTCTGATGCAGGGTCTTTCTCTGATTACCTCTGCCTAGAGCATGAACAACTTGTGAGTCCTTAACATGCCAGCTGGGCCCCCAATTTGATCTTCCAACCAATGACAGAAGGACAAGGAACTGAGGGTGAGAAGGACTGAATGGTGTGCCCAGGGTCGTGCATCTGCTTAATCCAGAGCTGACATCAAATCCCTGGGACAGTGTCTGGGATGAGCTGCACAACACTGTGAAGCACAAAGGTGTGGGTGGCTGGTAGCAGCAGGGGACCAGCCACAGTCCTAGAGCCACCAGCTGAGGCCATAAACCCTGAATGCTCAAGCCAGCAGCCAGCCAAAGAGAAGTGCTGCTTCACCTCGATCCAGCCCAGTGAGGCCAGGCAGCACACTTGGCCAGCACACCTGTGCTGTGTAAGTCACCAGTATGTGTCCCTGCAGCAACAGGAGTCTGCCGGGGTGGCATCGTGGAAGCTGCAAGCCTGCTTAGCTGGAGTTCATCTATGCCTGGCTGTGTTTGAGGCTCTGTGTGCATGGGCAACCCCTAATTCTGAGCACAGTGGCTGCCCTGCCTGGGCCTTCGGTGAGACAGCTCGAATGTGGCCTTCCATTGGCTTAGCTTCACCTCCGTCCTACTGTCAGCAAAAACCTGCTTCTCAGTGTGCATTTCTGCTGTTGTAGTTTAATTTTCAAGCAGCCTTGCTTGTGCTCTGAAGGTTTCTAAAATTAGCATGCTGCTCTGTTGCATGGATACGAACGCCCTATCCATGCTTTATGCCAGTTTTTCTTCTTGCACTGTCTCATTTCTTCAACACTTCTTCCCAATCTTTGGTAGTCCTTGCTGTGGGAGGTAAAAATGCTCCTCAGGAGCCTGGTGACATTTCTGTAAGGACTTCAGCAAAGACTGGAACTGTGTGGGGCTGGCACCTAGGGCTCCAACTGGACTATCACCTAGGTGTTTTCCAAGAAACCCCCGGCATCCCCAAGGGCTGCAGTGTACTCATCCAAGAGTCCTTACTGCATTCAGAGCCAAATGGAGAGGAGTGGTGGTGAAGAGGCCTGGAGGGAGCCCACAGGGCCTCAGCATTTTGTCGCCTCTCTTTAGTAGGCATGAAGAGCAGGCCATGCCCTGCTCAGTTATTCCATGGTGTATGGAACAGCAGCTCTGGGCTGTGCCTGCCCTGAGTGACTCCATGGTGCTAAAACAGCTGTTCTCAGGCTGTGACTGAACCTGAGTCACTCCATATTATAAGCAGTAGTTTGCCATGGGCTGCTCCATTTTGGGTACAAGTGTCAAGCTAGAATGACTCCTTGCTTTATTTCTTTCCTGACTGTGTATTCCTTGCTGTGCACCAAAAGTGTCCCTTGAGATCATCATTGTCCTCCCTTTAATAGGTATCTAGTTTTCTAAATAAGCCTGTTTATGCCTTTCATTGGAGTGTGCTGAAATTCTTTTCAGTTGTGAGCTAAGAATCCTGCTGGTACTGAGTTGAGTTTCCCCTTCTCTCTGAGAACTCCTTGCACCCTTCTTCAGTGATACGGCTTCCCCATGCCACCATGGCGATGCCACCCTGAGACTTAAGCTTTGGCTCTGGCAGCTTCTTCCAGGTCCATCCAAACTTCACCCACAGTCTGTCTGGATAACCTCACTCCCTGCAGCCCCTCAACTGTGCCCAGTTGGGTCCTTTGGAGCACCCATTCCCCACCACTCAACAGAAGTCTGGGTCAGCCTAGAACCCTTTTTTGTCAATACAAGCAGCCTCCCTTCCGCTGCAGCATTAAGTCTTAATAAGTTCTCTGGAGGCTTTATGGTGCCCACTGTGTATTTCTATCTTGGTAGAGCAGGCTGGGTTGGCTGCACTAAGAGCTGGTCACACGGAGGGGGTCAGCTCCCAGATAATGGCAAGGAGGCACAGAGAGCTGCTGTGATTGCTCCAGAGGGCTACTGGGAGCTGCTGGTGCCAGCTGCCAGGATGGCAGCAACTAACACTATGTGGAGAGCAGGCAGTGTTCAGAGCTGCTAACACTCAGGTTGCTGCGCTTGCCTCCATGTGGTTTCTGTCTTAAGAGCAGTAGGCTGAGCTGGTTGCACCAAGATCTGGTGACCCCGAGGTTGCAGCACTGGAGATAGCTGTCAGCCAATGGTGGGAAGCCCCAGGAGAGAGTCCAGGAACTGACAGCTCCCACCATGAGGAGAGCTCTGGAAAGCTGCTGGTAGTTGTAGACTGTGGCTACCAGGAAAGCAGTAAGGAGAGCTGCTGCTGCCAAGAGCTGAGAGCTGCTGGTGCTCAGAGCTCCACTGCTGACCCTCAGGGAGCTGTGCATGGCCTATTCATGATTTCTGTGATTTGCAAACCATCCCTCAGCTGGTTGATAACAGAGGCTGCATCTAACTGCCCCTTGCACTTCCAGCCTAACTGCCCCCTTATGCTTCCAGACAATTCTATTTGTGCTACAGCAGCTAGTCCTCCTTCCTGAGGCACTGAGTCCCAGCCCTTGGGACTGCCGTGGAGTGGGCTTGCTTCCTGCTTGTGTCCCCTTCTGTGGACTCAGGTGTATACTCTGTCCCCCTGGTCCGCCACCAGCTATGGACCTGCTTCCATTGGTCCACACTTTGCTGAACTGAACCCGCTCTGTCCTGATTTCATTACTGAGTGGGGTCTGGCCAGGAGCAGGATTTCCTTCTTCACGCCTGGGTGGAAGTCTTGTGGAAGTGTCAGAGCTGTGCCATGTCTCCTCGAAGAGGAACCAGTTCTGCACTTTGGATGAAAGTGCAAATAAGATAAAACTGTCCCTTAGCATGTCCACAAGCATCGGCAGGTGGGCTAAGTTCTCCCTGTTCAAGGCCAGTCAGTTTTGGTGAGTGGGTCATGATGGTGACACCCTGTAGTGCATGTCCTTGGAGAGAAGTGGGGTCACCCATATGGTCAGAGATGTCTCCTGCAGACTCTTTGCAGCTGCCATGATCCCTCCAAGACTCCCAAACATGGACCCAAAGAGAAGAGGCTTCAACACATCCCCAGTGTGCAGCAGTCTCCTGTAACAGGCTGGCCGCTTGCATCTTCTCTCTACACACGAGAGAACGCCTCCTGCTGCCGTGTCACCAAGTCCAGTTAGAGGGCAAAGTTCAGGTGGGGACAGAGCAGGGAGGTGCAGGTGCAGCTGACTGTGACAGCACACTGCAGGTCCCCATGAGGAGCACATGTGCCTTTTTCCCTTAGAGGCTCAGCATCAAGAGAGCTTCTTCCCCATGACAGCAGGTGGGCCCTCAGCCAGTTGGGTCCTACGCCTGTATTGGGAGCTCTGCAGCCACAGTCACTTCTGCCAGACCCACAGCCCTGGGTTGGGGTCCACACACACCCAGGCCTCCTTCTCACGTTGTCCTTACTTCATTCAATGAAGTAGTTTATGGAAATGTGCTGTCTCTGCATGTGAAGGATTTTCTGGTTTATTCAAATTTTATACCAAAGTGTAAATGATTTACAAAAAAACCCACACAACTTGCAATGACTCCATAGGACCTGACACTGGTCCAGGACCCGCCCAGACACTGCCTGTGCCCCTCCAGCCCCCATGAGCGTGCCCCATGAGCGCGCCCCAGATGCTTTTGCAGGTGGTCAGGCAGGTAAACTTTATGCAGAAGGACGCAGTGCTTATCTTTTGTCTATGGGCTCTAGCTCAGCTTTGTATTTGTGAGATCCCCCCCTGTCCTGCGCTGCTGTCATTCTGAGTGTTTCAAAACTGTGAAGCAGCAAATCAAACTGGGCTTCAGCTGTGCAGTTCGAGTGTCGTTCAGGACCTTTCTTTATGCTAAGCTGCCAGAGGTAGCAGAGAATTACTTGCATGTCAGCGTAGCCGTGTAATAGGTCTGAGAGTCGCTCTCTGACACAGCCTGTGAGTCTTCTGGGTGCTGCTAGGCCTGGAGTCTGCTCCCAGGGCTCCTGGAGGTGGGGAGGATGCTGGCACTGTGTGATTGCCACTGCTGTTGTCTGCAGCCTTGTGGTGGGCAAAGGGGCTGACCATGCGCTGCCTGCAGGAAAAAGGGGAGGTTGTCTGCAAGGGTGACATCATACTTGCTCAAGCCAGTCTGCACCCAGTTGCACTGTAGGGCCACTTAAACTGACAGGACATCTGTTTAGCTAATCAAAGAGCCTGTGGCCAGATCAAGCTGCAACAAAATCCATTCGCTTCTAATCTAGAAAGGAATTCCACATGCCCGTGTTTTCTAAAACAAAGCAAAATCAAAGGGTGGTAAAAAGCAAGACCTTTAGAACCTTGCCAGCCAGCTGCCAGCCTTCCTTTGCTATCGTCTTCTTGCCCTCCACTGTGCCTGGCCATTGTACACAGTCAGTTCCCCGCCACCCAGGGCCCCTCAGTTGCTGGGCTGAAGAGTGATGAGATTCTTACCAGGCAGTCGTTCACCCCAGGGAGCTCAGGGTGCCGGGAGCTGTAGTCCTGGCCTCCCTAAAGACCATACCAGGATCCTTCCTCCTCCTGGGACCCGGAGGCCCTACCCTGCTCTCTTGGGTGGTGCTGTACAAGTTCCTCATGAATGCACAGGTTCCTTCCCAGGCCAAACTAGCTAGGTCCATTAGGATGTCTCAACCCAAGCTTTTGTCCACCTGAGGCTTCCGTGACCCTGCAGACTGCCCTGGGCTTATTTGATCCCACTGCCCAACACACTCAGTTCCCTTGAATTCTGTTGGCCTTTCACGTGTCAACCCCGATGTCAGCATCTCCATCCAGGGTGATCCTGGACCAGGCAGATTTGGCAGGAACGTGGGTCACAAGAAGGGACTTGGTGTCAGGTGTTCCAGGGGCCAAACTTGACCAAGAATACCCACCCAGGATGGGCCAAAGAAAAAGTCCAAAGTCTAGCCCAGAAAAAGCATAAGGTCTGGAAGAAGTAGGCAGGCTGCATGCACCTTGGACTCAGGGTGGGCGTCACCTCCACCTAGCCAGTGAGATGGGAAGGGAGCTGAGACCCAAGCAGGCTGAGCCTCCCTGGTTCTGCCCTGGACTCCGGCCTGCACCGACTCACTTGATGTTCTTCCTCCAGCTTCCTCAATGTGGGATTTGGTGGCTCAGGCCCCAGCAGGTTTTCACCTGCAGTGCAGATGCTGCCCTGAGTTGGAGCCACCGCAGGAGGGCAGAAGCACGTGAGCAAGGAGCTCTGTCTTCGCATCCATCCTTGAATGGGGACTGCGTACTCCTCCTCTTTAATGTAATAAGCTTTTACTTTAGAGGACTGTAATCTTCAGGAAGTTTCTACAGGAATTGCCAGAGTAGTGTGCAGCTCCACGTACTCTCCCCAGGCATGTCTGTCAGGATCACAGCTGGACACACCACTTTCAGGACAAGTGCACACAGCTCCGGGCTCTGCTGGTCTCCCTTGCATCCCTTTATATCAGGGGGTCCCATCCAGGGTGCCACAGCAGGCTTGGTGTCCTGTCTGCAGCCCCTGGTCTATGGCAGTTGCTCAACTGGTGAACTCCCAGTCTGAGGGGTCCTGGGAAGCATGCTGTGGAGCCTGCTTAAATGTGGACTTGTCCGGTGTTTTCTGCACAAGCAGGCTGGGTCAGAGCCATGAGGTAGGTGCCCTCTCGTGTCCTACGGAATGGTTCCTCCCTACCCCTCATTGCTGACGCTGGCCTGAGTGTCTGCAGGCAGTTCCCTGGGGGGGTTCCGGCTCCTGCAGGCAGGCAAGGGGCAGCTGCCCGAGGCAGGGGTCAGCTCCTCCTCTGCCTGCCTCAGCTGGAAGCCTCTGCGTGGGCACCTCCCACCTGTGCGCTTTGTGCTGGAGCTTCTGTCAACGTACAGCAGGTTTGCCACATGCCCTCGTCCCAGTGGTGGTGACTGCTAAGGGCCCCAAGCAAGGACATGCGGCATGGAGCAGCACTCAGCCAGCCTGCGAGGGGTGTCAATGAGAACAAGAAGTTGCTGCTCCCCTTTGGGCCAGGAGACCTGGGTGTTGGCCTCTGCACTGCAGTGGCCGTCCTCCCTCAGGGAAGCCTGAGCCAGCCACCTTCTCAAGGCAGCAGGAAGGACCTGGACTGCAGAGGGCCATACATCCCCACAGGGCTCCCTCAGGCCTCCCATAGGCCTGGTCAGCCCAGCACGGAGATCTGCTCTGCCAGGCCTGAGCCATGAGCCCGATGGTGCTGACCGCCTGGCAGAGAGCACTATTCTCCCCTCTGAGGCCGCACATTGCTTCTGTCATGCTTCAGATCCCACGTCATGTCATCATCTCTCCAGACTACTGGGGCCAGGTGTTGGGCACCAGGGCGGCTGTAGATTGCAGCTGTGGTCAGGGTCAGGCCAACCTGGAGATCCTGCCCACCGTGCACCATCTTCACCACTTTGTTGACAGGCCCCTATCGTTCTGACCACAGCTTTCTGCCTAGACACTGGGGGAGCCCTGCACACCACCCCCCAACCCCCACCCCGTTCCCTCCCTGGCCCCTTCTCCAGGTATCTGCTCTGATACCTGGAGGGGCAGTTTCTTCCTACTCTGCCTCCAGCCTCCCACAGCCCATCCTGGTGGGCCTGGGCAGCTTTGTGCCCTGCTGGTCATCAGGTGTCCCTGGGTCCATCCCCTGGCACTCAGTCCTGCCATGAGTCTTCTCCTTCTCTCAGTGGTGAATTTGGGCCTCCCTGATGAGGCTCAAATATCATCTCTTCCCCAGATCTTTTCTGACCCTTTCCCCATTCAGGCAGAATGAGCCTTTCCTCTTCCTTTCCTGACAGGGCAGCCTCCTGCATCTGGCTGGAGACTCTCCTCCCATCCTCTGCCTTCCTTAGGGCTGCCACGGCAGTGTCCCCACGGCCTAGATGCCAGAGTCTAGGCCAGGGCATGGCAGGACTGCTCCTGTTCAGGCCCCTCCTGGGCTCCCAAATGCCCAGAAGTGGACGCCCAGAAGTGTGTGTTCATGGTCAGCCCCTGGCTGTGTCTGCCCTCACCCCATCTTCCTGTAGGGACACCAGTCAGATCAGGGTGGGGCCCATCTTAAGGACCTAATTGAAACTTGACCTTTTTAATGACCCTATTTCCAAATACAGCCACACTCTGAGGCTCTGGGTTGACCTTCAACATGTATTCTCGAGGACCCAATTCAGCTCATGGCTCCTTCCATATCCTTCCCTCCCTCCCTGCTTCCTCCTTTCTCACTTTCTTTTCCATAAAAAGATAATTCAAGACCTGTAGTTATGATGGAAATAAAAGAGCAGTAAAGACACTGTCCTTGTCTTCAAGTGACATCTTGGTGACCAAAGAGGACATACCAGTGATCACCTGGGAACAAGGACCCCTCACAAGAAGCCATCGGTGCCTGGGCGCTGCAGGGCTGTGTCTGCTCTGCCGCAGAGCAACCAGCATTGCACCAGATGGCTGAGGCCAGCATCCAGGCACAGGGAGAAGAGTGGACTTCCTGGGGACAGGGCAACTAGAGGTACCTCTGGTTAACTGTGTGAAGAAGTAAATGATAACAAAGGCTGGCTGAATTCAGCCCAAATAAGCTTTCGCTTTTCAATCTTTTTTTTTTTTTTTTTGAGAGAGAGAGAGAGAGAGAAAGAGAGAATTAACTTTGTTTTCCTCTGGGTTTGCTTTTGTGACACTTGGTTGTGTATGTGGTGCTGGGTTTGGACCCAGGTCTTCACGCATGCCAGGCAAGTGCTATAACCCCTGGGCCACTGCTCCAGTCCCACCTTTTCACTCTGGAAGGGTGTGTTGCCCATGGATGAACTTTTGATCAGACTTAAAGAAGGGATGGGGCTCTTTGCAAAGTCAGCTCAGGGTTTATAATCCAATAAAAATGCATAAGCCCAAACAGAGGCACTGTGGCTACACACAGGGGACAGAGCTTCAGAGTCTGCTACGTGGAAATCTCACAGCTCTCCCCATTGTAACACTACATGCGTCTAAAGTTGTAACTGCAGTGATGAAATAATGTTATGTTTTGACAGGAGCCAAAAATAAAAACAAGCCTCATGTTCCGAGAATGCCGAGCATGTTAATCAGAACCTTACAAAGACTTGGACACTTTCTGAGGAAATTGGAAGGCAAGTGAAGTATCTGCTTGGTGGTTGCACAGTTAAGCCTCTGCCGCCAACCTGCTGCACCACGTCCTGCGAGCCTGGGTCCTGGAGACAGCCTTGGGAATTGGCTCAGTGTGAGGCTTACACACATAGCTGCCTGAGGAAGAGCCTCTCTCTTTATCCTTCCACTCAGAGGCTGGTGGTGATTTCCCCTCAGCCTCGTCTCCACTTTCTGTCCAATAGCGGGGCAGAGCTGTGCATGGCCACCTGTGACTGAGTCCTCTGCAGCCTAGGCTGAGGGCCACAGAAGTTGGCAGGTGCCAGGGAGAGGCCTGGCAGAGTTGCCCTGGTGGACTGGCCCACTGCAGAGGAGCAACACAGATGAGGAGGAGGAAAGGGCAAGCCCCACATTGCTGGAGTCCTCGCCCACAGAGCTGCAGCTGACTGGGCAGGTGCGCTCACCAGCCCCTGGCTGGGATCCACTGGGAACCCAGGCTGCCCTGCCGATCCCACGCAGCAATGCACCCAGACGAGGCAAGACCCTGGGCCATCTCCACACCTCACCCCTGCCTTCTGTCTATGAAGCCTGCCTGGCTGGGTCACAGGTCATGTCTAAGAGCCTCTGCCGGTTCCAAGGGCTGCAAATTGTCCTTGTAGGTCAAACTCTATTAACTAGTCTAAGGTTTCCCTTTTACCCACTGTGACACTGCTACAAGGGTTCCCTGGCACCGCAGCACAAGTTCTTCCCTTGCAGCTGGAGCAACGTTCTAACACCCAGAGCTGGTCCCGAGCACTTCCTTCTTTGAGGACTGCAGTCGGCCCTGGGTTCTTCTCCACACACCATGTGCAGACACCCACATACGTGTAGAACAACAGGTGTCCAGGGTGCCCTCTGCGCAGCTGTACCGGACCCCAGTCAGCAGGCACTTGCGGTCTCAGCCCCAGCCTCTGCTCTCTGGGGGAGGTCACCGGGACGCCGTGGTTCTGCTTTCTCCTGGGTATGCCACTACTTCTATGCTTTTGTCTAGTTCACGTTTATCTTCTCATTGTGTTTTATGGGCGACCTGCAAGCAGAGCCTGGAGGGGGAATGTGCTGCATCCTGGCAGCTCAAGGGGTCGCTGAGGAGACCTAAGTGGCTGGTATCTAGAAAACCACACGGCATTGAGAGGCCAGGAACGCAGAAGCCAGAACCAGCCTCCTATCAGCTAGACTTGTGGGGAGATGGGGCTGTGAGCTCAGAGTAGCAGCTCTGCCTTGGGGCTGGGAGCAGACAGATCTGCCCTGTGGAGGGCGCCAGTAGTCACCTGCTCCCTCAGGCCCTCCACCTATCCTGGGACTGAGCCAAACCTTCTGGGAAGCAAAGGTCCCAGACAACTGAGGAGAAGAGGTGGACTTTAGGCCATGTGCAAGGGGGAAAAGGGTTTAGGGAGGGAAGAGAAAACGGCCCTACAGCCCTGCATGAAACAGAAGTCCCCAGAGGGGACTGTGTGCCGCTCCTCTTCATCACCAGGTCCTGGGTGCTGGATGCGGGCCTTCCTCTGTCCTGAGTAGATCGGGAGGTAGGAGCCCTGCAACAGAAGGCTCTTCGCTTGCAGCTTCCTAGACTAAACCACCACATGCAGCTCTTCTCTAAAGCTCCCTCTCCCTGGTAAGTGTGCGCTCCCTCTCCTCTGCACAGAGTGGGCTTCAGAGGGACTTCTGAGGTCAGCACAGCACGGTGCAGAGCCCTGGGGACACACCGAGCCCAAGCCTGGTGCAAGCTCAAGTCCCATCTGCCCTCAATGGTCCTGGCACTTCGATTTTGTAGGAGTCCTTGAGCATTGCTGGGTTCATTTCCCTCTCAGAGGAGGCAGTGGTGAGTTCCATGCCCAGGTCCTCAGCCTCCCAGCCCAGCAAGGCCTTGCTTGCAGGAGAGCCGTCTCCTCAGGGCTGCTGGCTCCACCTGGGTTTTGTTCCCAACTCCCAGAGCACCTTCCATGAGCTGCATCTCCCACATCACGTTCCTGTTGCTAGTGGGTCCTTGAAAGCAAAAGTTTGCTTAAAATCAACCAATGATTCCGTCTCTTAGGAAATAATTTAAAATGTCAACAGAAATGACCAAAGAAACTGTTAAAATTGATGTTCAATGTTAAGTGATATGCTTTATGATTCTGAAACATGAATTCTTCAGCTCAAGGTAATTTTTACAAATATTATGGTAAACAAGAAGGAAAAATAAAAAATTAATGTATCTGGGCAGCAAAACACAGAAACTGCCTTAAGAGGGCTCACATCAGAAAGGGCTTTGTCAGCTCACCTAACGTAGGTTTAGGCCCAGCGTGATCTGGGTGCCAACCTCATTTCTGAGGGTTGTTCCCTCTGCCCTCCCACTGCACTGAGAGCTCTCTTCTGTATACATCAGGATGCAGCTGCCTGTAACAACACTCCTGACAAGGGAAGAGTCATGTCTTCCCCCTGTGTGGCACTAGAGTCCCCTCTTTAGTCTGCCTGGAAAAACTTTGTATACCTACTTGCCTCAACCAGGGACTGCCACCAGGGGAACAGCATGCATGGACTGGTTTACATCTGGGTTCCTAAAGTGGTTCCTGGCAAAGGGATAGGGTCACCAGGACTGGCTTAGACCAGCTCTGAAGTACCCTTCTGCAGACCACATTGCTCTGACTCCCCTCCTCAATACACACTTACAACTACTTTTTTTCTTTTTTGGTACTAGTGATGGAACCCAGAGATGCTTTATTACTGAGACACCTGTACCTCAGCCCTTTGCATTTGTTATTTTGGTAATGGGCCTCACTAAGTTGCCGAGGGTGGCCTTGAATTTGTAATCCTCCTGCTTCAGCCTCCTGGTTAGCTGGGAATACAGGTGTGCGCCATCATGCCCGGCTTGCTCCTGCTCTAGAGAGGAAGGGTAGACAGATGTTCCCACCTGGAGGAACTAAGAGGACTATTCCCTCCTTGGATCAAGCCAGTGTGACAGATTTAAGAACGTGCAGGTGGCTAGAGCAGTGGCTCAGCAGTTACGGCACTTGCCTGACATGCATGAGGACATGGGTTCGAACCCCAGCACCACGTATACAACAAAGTGTTGGAGCAACGAAAGCCACATGAAAAACTAAATAAAACTGATTCTTTCTTTAAAGAAAAAAAAAAGAAAGAAAGAAAGAAAAGAAAAAGAAAAAAGAACATACAGGAGGCAAGGCCCTGAGGAGGCCCCGGTCCCCACAGGAACAAGAGTCCCTTCCCAAGGTCGTGAGGAGGAACCTAGTGTACGAAAGAAAGTACTGGAAAAAAGTGTCAGGTACAGTCTCTGCCCTTGGGTGATGGGTGATGGGGCTGTAATGGTTTTTCTCCCTCTTCACAGTTTTCCAGGCATTCTTTTTTTTTTTTTTTTTTTTTTAGAGAGAAGGATAGTGAGAGAGAGAGAGAGAGAATCTATTTTTATTGAGTTTTTCACATGGCTTTCACTGCTCTGACACTTTGTTGTGTACGTGGTGCTGGAGTTTGAACCTGTGTACTTGTGCATGCCAGGTAAGCGCCTTAACCACCAAGCCACCACTCCAGCCCCATTTCCAGACATTCTTAAAATGAAAATGGATTAAGCTTACGAAAAGCAACAGCTGCTGGAGCAGTTTCCAGAGCCACCTCCTCCTGCACTAACCTGTCCACCCAACACAGTCCCAGCCACTCTGCTCACACGGTGAGGCTCTCCTGCCCAGGCAGGTCAGGTCCAGAGAACTGCACCCTAGCAGTGGTGGCCTTGCTGAGGTTGTGGCCTGGCGTGGCTGAGGGCTGCTCAAGAGATAAGAAGCTGACTACCGCATCAGTAGGAGAGGAGCCTGGGTCCCCAGAGAGCCCCGTTAGTCAGGAAATGGGAAAGAACTCCAGCTCCCAGAGACAGCCTGGCCTCGCGAAGGCCTGTGTGCAGGGTGGGGATCTCCGCAGAGGGCCACAGGGCGATGGGTACTGTTCTTTCTTCTTCTCTTTTTTGTATTATTCCCCCCCCCCATATGTTTTTATTGGTGCTTACAGTTGTACATAACAGCAGGGCTGTATTTGTTGTTACATATTCATATATTCACACAACAGAGGGAGAGGGCCAGTGGGGGAGGAGTCCCACCCAGGCAGGAGAGGGCTCAGAGGGGAAGGAGCCCCACCCCAGGGAAGAGAGGACCCAGTGGGGGAGGAGCCCCACCGGGCGGGGGCAGTGGGAGAGGTGCCCCACCCCAGGGGGGAGAAGGCCCAATGGGGGAGGTGGCTTGGCTTGGCTGTGTGGAGCACCCACTGATCGTCCTGCCCTAGCCCCAAGGACTGTAGTACAGGTGTTAAGGGCTTGCCCGACCCTGTGCTGTGTTGCTGCTATTGTCCAAATGCAGGATGGATTCTGTCCATATGGTTGAAGAGGGACTGAGGGAAGCAAGGTGGGTCTGTTCCTGCAGAAACAGCCCACCGGTCTCCGCAGCCCTCAGCAGCTGTCACCTGGAGCTCCCACACCCTAGGGAGCAATACAAGGCCTTCTGGGAGCACAGGTCCCACCCTGGGCAGTCGGACCATGGCTGACATCATGCAGGTGTTGGCACCTCCCCCTCCAGAAGCCCTAACACGGGGCCAGCTGCAACCTCTGGCAGGTCATGCACATCAGCTGCCTCTCCTGACCCAGGACCCAGACCAACTGTGCATCAGCCCTGGCCCTGGCCCTCTGCCTTGCATTGACCCCTCACAGGCCCTGAGCAAACACCACTGGCTCACACACATGACTCCTCCCACACTCGTGGAACTTGCTTCGACCTGTGGATGCTGACACTCACTGGCAGGCGGAGGCCAGGTGGGCACATGCCTGCAGGGGCGGTCCATGCTCTGTGCTGGGGGAGGCTGGACTTGTTGGGCTCCCAGAGAAGAGATCCCCAGAGACACAGAGATCCACAGAGCACCCACTTGAGCTCAGGAACCAACAGGCTTCTTGCTCATTTGCCTCCCCACCTGGTTGGGAAGCCATTCAGAGGGGTTGGGCAACAGGTGCCCATTTCGTGCCCAGTGGCCCGCACATTTCAGACTGGCATTTGCTGAAACGTTTTCTCCTCTTAAATCCCTTAGCTCCCTGGTCTTCCCTACCAACATTGTTACAAGGACATTATTCACTGTTCCTCCTAAATAATGACTAACCTAGCTAGTAAGTGACCCCTTCTCTCTTTCCATCTAGATAGAGCCCCTCGGCTTTCCCTAGGACCTGGTCAGCTGGGGTGGAAATGAGGAAATTCCACTCAGGGCCAGGGGAGTGTGAGGTGGAGTGGCCAGCCCAACCACCTGTGGCCAACCTCAGGAGCTCCCATGTGCTCCCCAGCCCTTGGACTCTGACATAAAGTGAACAGGGAGGCCGCTCATGTGGGTGAGTGGGGTGCACTGAGGTCCTCTCTTGGCGGCCGCTCTGGGGGTCATTGGGCCACCATGGCCTGGGTGCAGCTCTCCCAGCTTCATAGTCTGGCCTGAGAGTTCTTTTCAGAGTGTGAGGACCCCAGGGACAGCAGGAGGGAGAAGGGACATGGAGGAAGGGGCAGGAGATGGGGCATTTCAGGGTTCCAGATGATTCTGTGTGTGGTAGATCTATATTTCCACGTTTATACCTTTGATAAACAAGTGTGTGGAGCCAGCTACCTGCTTCAGTCCCTGCTGCCAGGGCTCATATGCTTGGTGGGGTTCAGGGCTCCAGGGCTTCCTGCAGAGGCCCTCGCTGACTGGAGGTGGAGCTTGGCAAGCTTGTCTGCTGCAGTCCAGGCCACGGTTGCTCCTGAGGCTCAGGGGAGAACAGCAGTTATCTTTGCTCCTGAAGCACATGGTCCCCTCTGCCCCCAGCCACATTTCACATTGGCCTTTGCTTAAAGCTACACCCCAAAACAATTGCTGTCCCACTTGTGTCAGTCCTCAGGGACACACCGGACGCCCAAGTTCTGTCGTTCCTTGAGTTTGACCCTCAAGGGCAGCATGCCTGGACTATAAGTATTCACATCCTCACAGGGACAACCCATGCGTGCCCTGCTGATGTAGCACCACTGGCCACTCAGTCGAGAGGGGATGCCAGAGACAGCCCGGTGGAGAAGGTTGCTCCATCTTGTGCAAAACCAGGGGCATTGCTGTGCCCCACTTCAAGACTAACCCCAACCAGATGCAATGTAAGAAGAGAGGTGCTGGGGGTGACCAGGCACTCCCTGACCAGAACAAAGACGTTCTGCTATCAGGAAAGAGAGAGAAGGGAGACTTGGGGCTGGAATGATGACTCTGGTCCCAGCACAGTCATCTCCAGGGCCACATCCTGGCACAAGGGCTACATCCTAGTGATGTGAGGGAGGATGGCTCAGAGGCAGGGGACACACTGCTCCCCCCCCCACACCCACACCCCCAAGGGCACTGGTCTCTGGCCCCTTGCACTTGACTTACAGTGCTCGGGCAAATACCTGCAATCCTTCAGGCCTCAGCCAGCCTGCTGATGGGGGACAGGGCTGTTACCACAAGGACAGGGACTTGGCCCACAGCTCCACCCCACACTAAACGCTTCACTTAGTAGCCTGGATTCCCATACAGGGACACTGCACTCGACATGCCAGGCAGTCAGAGGTGCTTGCTCCTGGATGGAACCGCCAGATCCCACAGAGTCCTACACTGGACAGCTGTGATGGCAGAGGTGGAGGTGTTCCCAAATACCAGGATGCCCCCAACTCGTGTGTGCCAAGCTATGGCTGAATCTAGTCCCTTTAGTAGAGAAGGCAATGGTTATATCCTCAGGTCGCAGTTTATTTCACTGTCTCGATTATAGCATGTTCAAGTTCAAGAGTCTGCCCAGTGTCACAATAGTGGAGAGCCCAGGATCCTGTCTAGAGAAGACCCTGAGCCCACTTTGGCTCAGGGGTCCTGGGTGGTCACTCCTGAGTCTGTCAGAGAACAGTTATAACAAGTCCACTCATGCACACATGGTGGAGAGAGAGGACAGTTTTGGGACCCAGTACAGGGTGAGGGTATGGATAGGCCCGCACTGGATGGGTCAGGCTGAAGAGTGCTTCCCAGCACACATCTGCAGAACCCTCTCTGCAGACCAAGTACGTGCCAAACCTTTGGCTTTGAAGGAACCTCTGGGTTTAACTCAAGCATGTGCTTCACAGAATTCTTAGCCCTGATCCCTATTTCACAAAGAAACAATCACAGAGGAGAACCTCAGCACAGATGTACCTGTAGGCTCCAGGTACAGCAACTCGCTCTGCACCGTCGCAGAGCCACGCAGCCCATGTCTGAAGGTCCAGGAGCAGAGCCCTGACCATGCTGGACCCGGGCTTCCTGCCAGGTGCACAGGCAGCTGGCCCAGTCCTCCAGGCTCCAGCTAGCCGACACCTGGTCTGCCTGCGTCCACTGCGGCTCCTTTCATGTTTGAAGTCACCCACCAGCTCAGGGGCCCCTCCCTGCCCACCCCAGCACGAGGCCGTGGAGCCCAACTCTGCACAGACAGAACGCTGTGCGGCACGGAGGCTGCTGTGTACGTTGGTCACCATGTCTCCAGTATCTTCATTTGCTCAGGCAGGAGTCAAACACTTGGGGAAGCTATGACCGACACCAACATCAACGTGTTGGAAAATCAATAAACAGTCTATGTATTTTAGTGGTTTAAAGATTAACCTTTGTTGAACAAGAAATTCTTTCATCTCACTAGCAGGAATGAAGAAGCCCCTAACCTAAAGTATGGCCTGACCTGTTACTGTTTTCTATAGAAAAATACAAACTAGATTTAAACAAAACAAAACAAAACAAAAAAACATTAAAAAGAACATGGAGTGACAGGACTGTCACTCTGGCTTCACAGATATGTTCCCTGCTGCTCACTGAAGTGGTTCTGGTGCCACCCAGCCATGACAAGCTGGGTGCCAGGGTTCAGGCTGGGCTGCCCATGACCTCTCAGACTATGCTGCTGCAGTAAGAGGACTCTCTTCCCAGGACTGTCTTTGGGAGAGTGGGCTTCAAGATCACCAAGGACACATGTCACATGTGGCACCCAGCTGTCCCTGCCAGGAAGCAGCCAAGTGGCCCCTACACACCCAGTTGGTGTGTGCCAGCTCTACTCAGGCTGGAAGCCACCAGGGACCTAAAGGGTGGTTTCAGCAGCTCTCGAGAGATGTCCATCTTAGTTCTGTTTTAAGGTGGTCTCAAAGATGTGTAAATTAAGATGCACTCAAAATCACATTAGGGTATAACACAATATCTGTTCAAAGCAGTGGGGACAAGCAGAGGGCATTGGGCACCCCCAGCTGCCTCCCGTTTAGAAGTCCGAACCACCAGCAAAAGCTGCCTGTGTGTGCACAGGGAGGGAGGCTTCTCCCAACTTCAGAAGGAGTGCTACATCCACGGTGTCTGCTATTCAGGCTTCACTTTCCCACACCGGAGCCAGAGCACAGAAGCTGAGCACTCCCATGGGCTCCCTCTGCCCGTGGCCAGTACTCAGCAGCATGGTGCACAGCCCACCCGAGGGCCCAGCACACAGGCTGCAATGTCCAACCCTCACTCCCAGAGGACCCAGGGAATGCAGCATGGCCTTCTGCAGGACACTCTGGCATGCACAGGCCTGGCCTGCAGACCAGGACCCCCATGCACTAGTGCCCTTCCCTCTGTGGTGCCAGCAGTCAGTGGAGGCAGGGGTTGGTCATTTGCATCTCAAGCAACCCAGCATGTCACCCACAGCAGTCACCCACAGCTCTGGGGCCATGTTAAATGTTGGCGGATAGCGGCGTCTGTTTTCTAGGTTTCTGCTCCAGAGTGACAGCGTGGTTCACTGGGTCTCGGTGAGAGCTGTTCTCAGCAGGGCTGACATACGTACAGCAAACATGAGCCCCGCAGCCTTCGTGGAGAGGGGCATAGTGCACCGTCACCACCCGTCCTTCTAACACCACAACGTAGCAAAATCTTGATCCTGACACCAGAGTTGGGCCTTATCAGATCACATATAAATTAATCCAGAGGTTGAGAGCCCTGAACTTCCAGAGCTATGAAATACCTTAAATTACTTGCACTTCTTTAACTCACTCATCTCACATAAGAATCTCATCCCTAAGCACAAACAAACAAGAAAACTAAAGCAAGAAGGACCACAGAGGCTTCCCTCCCGGCTCTGCAGTGCTCCGCGTGGACCAGCCAGGCAGCTGCCCTATGCCAGGCAGCAGGACTTCCTCCACCAGGACCTGGACAGGTCCCTCACTTTGTCCGGAGTCCTGCTCTTGCACTTCCTGGGCTGCTGCTGCGTGTCCGCATGCTGGATGCCCGCCACGATGGCGGCATCAAAGACCTCCTTGAGGTTTTTCTGAGTCAAGGCTGAACACTCCACATAGCAGGTGGCTTTGATTTCCTCAGCACACAGCTTGGCTGCCTCCTCGGGCACAGGCTTCTCCCTACCCTTGTCCAGCTCAATGAGCACTTTGACGTCCTCTCGGAGGTCTGACTGTGTCCCCACCAGCACAATGGGCGCTTTGGGGCAGTGGCACCGGATCTCTGGCACCCACTTCTCACTGACATTCTGGAAGGACGTGGGGCTCACCACGCTGAAGCACAGCAGGAAGATGTCTGCATTGGTGTAGCACAGGGGCCTCAGCTTGTCAAACTCATCCTGCAACCAAGCACACATCAGTCATCCAAAGTCAGCTCTGGCCAGCAAAGGACCTCTGGACCTGTTCCTGGAAGGCCCAGCCGTACCAAGAAGTCCACGGTCCTCCCAGGAATACAGAACCACCCATTGCCTGCCCTAGATGCAGATGCAGCAACTGACCCTCTGGGCCAACATGGCCCTGAAGCTTCTAACATGCCCAGGTCCCCTGGTGCCATGAGCACCCTGCTATGCACCATAGGAAAGGTGCTTGAGCAGGGGTCTGGAGACTGCTGTCATCTGGCCTTCAGCCCAGAGTGACCCATACTTACTCTCAACTCTCAGGCTGTGGCTACTCTTCTGCTAAACCTCAACACCCCACCTGACCCTATAAGCCCTGTTAGCACAGCTCCCCTCTTCAAGAGCCCAGCCCTGCCCTTCCCCACGACAGCGTGAACCATGCTGCTCCATCCATCTGCCTGTTATCTGCAGCACAGCATGGTGACTCAGACACAGGGCGAGCCAGAATGCAGCTGAGGACCCCTGTGAGGCCACTGGCACCAGGGAACTTATGTCCCTCAGCATCACTCACAGACACTGCTCAACACATTCACATTCTGGCTGAGACCCCTCTCCCTCCTTCCTTCATTTCCTCTTAAACTTCCTGCTCCTGCCATGACCTCTGCCAGTGCCAGGAGCCTCTATGCCCAGGGCTGGACAGACAAGCCAGGGAATGGGCACACCTGCCCTGCATGGCAAAGATCACTGGGCCAAACACAAGAGCAGTTTGGAATAAGGCATGCTCTCCAACAGGCATCACTAAGATACATACACGACTCCACCCACAACCAGGCCTGGCTGGCGAGGGTCTCAGTTGAGGACAGACACTGGTCTACAAGTTAGCATCTCAAGTCAATCACCCCAGAGCCTGCAGCCCCACATCAAACACCAAAACTCACTCAACTCTCCCCTAGGAAAAACCTGAACCTCTCGTTCCTGTTTAAAGCACACACCTGGGTAATGTCACTGATGGCTTCCCAGGGGCAAGAAAAAGCTAAATGCCCTATGCACGTCTCAGAACTGTGGGTGTGTTCTCATGAGTCTATCCACAGTGCTCCACTCCCCTCCTGTGGTCTCTCCCTAGGGGCACAAAGGATGCCTGTGCATCTGTTGGACTATGCTTCTTTTGAAGGCTCCCTGTCCCCACCATGGAGCAACAGCCAACCAGCCACCCTGCAGGAATGAGCACGCACCTCAGATATCCTGCAGCTCCAGTAGGTGGATGCTGAAAAGGACTTGCACCTCTAATTGCCAACTCTGGGCTACAAGAGTCAACGCAGAAACCTAGCCAGGAGGCACAGCTCTGGAGACCCCTGTGGGACCGCTCCCCAACTCTAGTGTAAGCCCCCAGTGCAGATGCCCACAGTACTCCCTGTGGGGCAGGGCAGGCAGAGTGTAGAGGCCCTCTGGTCAGGTTGTGCCTGATGTGTGGTTTTGTTTTGTTGATATAAAGCTTTTTCCAAGGACCTCATGGGTCAAAAGGCTGAAGAATGCTGGGCTCTGCTAGCAGAGCACCCTCTCCTTCAGTGATAGTCCCTTCTCACATGCTAGAGCTACAGTTCTCACACCTGTCCATCCACCTCCACCCAGCTGGGAGTCACTGGCCTTTAGCAGGGAGACCCACAAGCAGAGCACCTCCCCTGTGCTGCCTGGCTCCTGGAGCCAGAGGGCCCACCCTCACAGGCCCCTGTGGCTGATCACTCACACTCCTGCCCAGAGGAAGGTGAGTTCCTTGGCTGGGCCACAGGGAGCTTGCAAGTGTCACAGCAAGTCCTCAGACTGTAAGATGGCCAGACAGGACCCGGGCAGGTAGAGAAGGGCGACCACTCTGACCAGCTCTGCTACCGTCAAGACACACGCTGTCAGGCACCTGAGGCACCTGAGAAACAGACCCCACCTTGGTCACCAGCACACACTTCTCTCGACGAGCTCTGCAGCTGGCTTTCTGCAGATCATTACATGGGTCCATGCCACTCAAGTTTACAGAGCCATGGCGAGAGCATCACAAAAGGCAGGATGATTTACAGACAACCAAAGCCCAGCAACTCAGTGCCCAAACCTCTTCCCAAATTATACACTGTGAATGTGGCCCCCTGAATTTTAAACAGACAATACAAAAGAAACCCCTTCTCAAAGATTTAGAGACTTTTTTTTAAGAGAGAGGGATAGGGGCTGGAGTGGTGGCTCATCAGTTACAGCACTTGTGTGGCAGGCATGAGGATGCGAATTCAAACCCCAGCACCACGTACACAATAAAGTGTCAGAGCAACGAAAGACATGAAAAACTAAATAAAATTGATTCTCTCTCATTGTCCCTTTCTTTTTTATATGTTTTTAAGAGAGAGAGGGACAGTGAGAGAGAAAGAATCAAGAGCATGATGTCCTGCAACAGGACCTCAACAGATCATATACTTCTATCTACCCAGAGAGCAGCCCCTGCACTGTGCCAACTCCGCAGCTACTGGAGAGACAGGTTCAACGGCCACTTGGGCAAGCTCAGCGAGGTGCTCACAGGGCAGGCGTGAGCTGGATGGCTTGAGCACCTTCAGGGGTGAGGTGACTAGGTGGGAACCCTGCAGGGAGCACCATGGAGACCCCACACTGTGCTCCTTCATCACTGCCCAGCTGTCTCCCAACACCTGGCCTCTAGACAGCAGTACATGCCCTGGTCTGGAAAGAGCAAGGCCTGCTTGAACCTCCCTTGGCTCAGGACTGCCCTGACCACTGCCTCTCTGCTCCAGGGCTGGGGCAGGTCCCAGAGGTTGACCTGCAGCTACAGAAGCAGTCCCTCACTGATGCATGTTTCACCTTCTCCTTGAGCAAATTTCTTAAATTCTGGCTTGCTGGCCTTTACAATCAATCACCAATTTGCATTGAGAAATGATCACGAAGCATCTCCACAGTTTTCAATAAAAATCAGAAAGTGAGCAACAGCAGAAATTCCTGGGAGATAAGAGCTATTTCTGTTCAGTGTCCCCTCCTGGCCAGAAGGGCAGGGGCCAAACCCTGCTTTGCTAGATCCAGAGGTGGCCTCCTCTGCTTCCTCCTGCCACCCTCCAGAGGGGCCACAGCAGGGCTAGGTCTGCTCCACCAGGCTCCAGAACAACCCAGTTACCAAGGGGATCGTTTCGAAATACAGTCAAAGGTCATCTGGAAGCCTTTAAAAGGCTGCTTCCTCTCCCAGCACTGAGCCGTAACATGATACTGACCTGTCCTGCTGTGTCACAAAGCTGGAGTCTCACGGGCCGCCCATCCACTGACACCACAGCTTGAAAACAAGACGAGATGATTATCAAGAAGTCTCTTGGCCCTTCTCAGGACGCACAGCTTTGGTTTGCCCGAACCCTCTGCTTCCAAACCCCTCTGCTTCCAAACCCCTCTGCTTCCAAACCCCTCTGCTTCCGTTCTGGGTCGTCCCATGAACTAAATACTTGCTGAAGACAAGGAGGCTATGGAGCATTCTCCTATACAAAGCCCAGTGCCAGGAGCCCCGCGGCAGACCCAAGCCCCAGGTGGCTCCTTCCAAGGGCCTGTATTTTTCTCCCAGACCTGGAAGATTTATTTCCCTGTCACACTTGTTACAAAGGCCTAAACACAACACAGGGGGTAAGTGGGAAGCAGCCCTGCAGTTCTAAGTCAGTGGGAAAACTCCCAGGTAATTGGTTCCCTTGGGAACAGCTGCCTGACTTCAGGGCTGATCCTAAAACTCTGGTCTTAGAGAACTTGCACAAACACAGGCTACCACATGGTCCTGTGCTAGGAAGAGGGCACCTCTCATCTCTCTCAGCTCGAAAAGGGGACTCAACAGAAGAGGAGGAGAAAAGCCAGGGTGGCTTTCCACCAGGGTGGGGAGAGAAGGCCCACTTCCCGAGCACAGGGGGTCCTGCGTGGATGCCACACAGTTCATCCCCTTCTGCTGGACCCCAGTTGTTTGCAGATGTTCTCACTAGTCAGCGGGGAAAGAAGCCGGGGTCCCTCACACCACACCCTTCTAAGTGGATACCACCAAGGTGGTCAAGAAGGTCGGAGGGGTGCTGAGGTCAGAAAAGCAATTTTTTAAAGGAGCGAGACAGGTAGTGTTTCGCTCTAATGTCTGTGAATTTTAACTTTTTCTTACATTCTTGAAAGAGTGAATAATCAAGATAAAGGAATCTTTATCTTCCTAGACACAGCCCCCAGACCTACGAAATCGCCAAAGCTTCAACACAGGAGGCCAGCAAGCCCCAGCCCAGCGGCGCGGGCGGGGCGCCGGGAAGAAAGGATGGTCGATCGGGGCGCCACGCGCAGGGCCAGCCACCGGGCGGGGCGTGGGCCAGCTCGGTCGCAGGTGAGGCCACCTGCCGTGGGCGCCCCGGGCCACCAGCGCCCCCGCCCCGCCCGGTACCCAGCCCCGCCGCTCACCCGAGAAGTTGTCGAAGGCAGTGGGGATGTACTCGGTGGGGTAGCCGTTGGTGGTGTAGCTCACCACCAGGCTGGTCTTGCCTACCGCGCCGTCGCCGACCAGCACGCACTTGACGCCGCGCCCCTCGGCGCCGCCCGCGCGCCCCCGGCCCCCCGGCGCCCCGGGCCCGCGCGCCCCGCGCCCCCCGCGCTCCCGGCGAGGCGGCACCGGCGGAGCGGGCGGCGGATCGCAGCGGCCGGCCAGCGGGGGCCGCCCTTGCTGCGGGGCCATCGCGCGGCCGCGGGGCGCGGACCAGCTGCCGGCGGACAAAGACGCGAGGTCGCCGCGGCGCGGGGCGGCTCTGCCGTCGGCCGCGAGGTGGCCGAGCCTGCTCCGCCCGGCTTCCCGGCGACGCGGGCGGGCGGCGGGCGGGGAAAGAGGCGGGTCCGGCGGCGCCGTCCCCGCGCCGAGTCCACAGCGCCCCCGCCCGCGCGCCGCGCCCCAGCACCGCGCCGCCTCCCGCGGGCTGGCCACTGGCCTAGCGCGCCCTGCGCCACGGAGCCCGCGGGGGACCTCCTGCTCCCAGCTCTCCGTGCTCCCCTCCCCTTCTCCCGCGTTCCGTCACCCCTCTCCTCCTGCCCCCTGCCTCCTCCCCTGCGTCCCTCCTCCTCTTT
>PVKS010015073.1:0-46837 GCA_004027875.1 Aplodontia rufa | reverse complement strand
CACTTCATCCTTCTGGCTTCTTTTCAGATAATCCACGGTGCCTCTTTACAGTTAATCTCTGTTATGGACAACCCAGCGCCATCCCATGGTACCCAATATCACTCAAGCACCCCACTGACCTCTGGTCTTGTCATTGCTGACTCCCCATTGTATCATGGTGGCCAACAAGGCACATGCTTGGCAAAGAGTTGCTTTAGATCAAATTCCTCCTGACTATGTCTTTGTATGTTTTGCAATGTTTTTGTGCTTTATTATTTCATTATTTCTAGGTGAAGACACAGTAGTAGGCACTGATCAGAGAGCCCTAGGACATCATTGATTCTCTCTCCTTTTCTACTTTAGCTGCCAGGAAGCACAGAACCAAATTTTCAAGTTTAATGAACAGTGGTTTATTGCCTCATATGTTCTGTGTATTTTCAATTTTTCATTCTCTCAACTTTACTTTGTAGTTTGTGGTAGGCATAATTCTGTGATAAACCCCAAGATCAATGCCCCTATTGCACATATACCAGCTATGTAATTCCCTCCCCTCAAGTGTGGGCAGTACCTCAGAATATGACAATATCTCTCCTGTGATTAGGTTGCATTTTATGGCAAAGGTGAAGGGATTTTGTAGATGTAATCAAGGTGCTCATTATTTAGCCTTGACTTAATAAAAAAAGATTTCTTGAGTGGGCCTAACCTAATCAGCAGGCTACTTAAGAGACAGTCCAGAGATGAGAGATTAGAAGTCTCAGAGATTCTCCCCCAGTCTTGAAGATGTAGGACATTGAGAATACTACAGCTGCCAGGACATGAAGACTGCCAACCACATGAACACAGAAGATGACCCAGAGCCTCAGATGAGACCTCAGGCCTACTGATACCTTATTTCAGCCTGCTTTGACCTGAATAGAGATCCCAGCTGAGCTGTGCTCAGATTCTTTATCCACAGAAACTGAGAAAACAATTTTGAATTATGGGAAGCCACCGCATTTTTGGTATTTTACTACGCAACTAGTATTTACATTTTCATTCATTTCCATTTCTGTCTTTATTTCATTTTTAGTGTATGTGTATCCTTTTTAATCCCTTTGTGGCTTGATCAAATTGAATGGATTATGCAATAAATTGAATGTCCTGAGTTCTTCCACTTCCGTTCCGGGTGACTAGGGATGGTGTTGTCTCCTCCGTGGCCTTAGGTTCCTTCTTGTTTGGTGATTGGGCTCCCACTCTTACCTCTGCTTGGAATGTCTTCTGCGCTCACACCTGCAAGATAAACTTAGAGGGCCAGCTTTGGATGCACAGCCTCCAGAATACCTGCCATCTAGTTTTTGGAGATTTTCTTTTCTATTTCTGAATCCCTGCAGCTGTGGCTCCTAGACTGTGGGCTGGCAGCAGCATGGTCACATCAAGGATGTTTTATGATGCAGAGTCACAGGATTCCCTCCTTCGCCCTCTGCCTGTAGCAGAGTTCAACAATTATTGAATTGTTGAAACCCTTCTAGAACCTAGTGCGTGGTAGCTAAGTTTGCTACCAGTTGTCCTCTTACACAAGTCAGTTCTGTATATAATACACTTTGTACTTAGGGCTCTGAAAACTTTAAGCCACATTCATAGCTCACCTATAGGCTGAACAGCAAATTGAAAATTTATTTAGTCTTAACCTTTGTTTTATTATTGCCCTACTTATATTTTTCCCATAGGTTTTACTTCCTCAATTATGTATTTTTATCTTTGTGTGCATATATGTGTGTGTGTTTGTATGCATTTGTAGTAATCACAAATCCTTGGGTGGAGAGTTGGGGAGCAAGGCTGGAAATAAGCAAATAAACAGAAAACCAGTGCAATGTTCCCTAATATCTATGTGCATGGATCTTGTATCCCTGGCAGCTATGAAGCGCTCTAAACCATGGACTCTGACTTAGACTGTCTTCATGCCAACATCACACCATGTACAACCTGATCCTATAGTAACAGTGTTCAGAAAACTGAAGATCAATGGTGGACTGATAAGATAAAGTTCTTCCTTTCAACAAATAGTGTTCCTTTCTCCACTTTCATCCCCTCCTTATCTCCTTTTTATCCCCTTCTCAATCTTTTGAAGCATTGAACAAAGAATTGCTCCTTTTCCTTGACCTAAGGGTTCCAGGCTAGCAAAATGCACAGATAAGCTTGTAGAATTAACAGGAGGGATCCTGCATCTCTTAGAGTGTTTTCATGTGCATGAAATGGCTTTAAACTGAGTTATTTATTTATGTTTTACTCATTAATACTATGAAGAGGCACATTTTAGGCAGAGGGTGAAGGGTCCTTCAATCACTGTACCCTGTCCTTTCTGTTCCAAAACCACTCTGATGTGCTGTGTTCAGATAGCACCCATGCCCTTGTGCCAAAGGGATCCCATGCCATCATTTGAAACTCTGTAACGCAGCCTGAATCTGGTAAATGGGGCACAACTGAGAAGACAGTAGATTTATCATAGGGAGTGGAAGATTGCTCTAGGGCAGTGCACAAAAGCAGTCATTGTGGGAAATCTGATAAATGGTACTCCTCTAAATACTTCTTTTAAGCCCTTTATATTATTTTGAAAATATATAATCTGTTGAGCAATGATAGCAATGATGAATCCCCTGTCTCTGTCCCTTTCTCTTTGTCCTTTCAGCAAATCTCTTTCTACTCAAATGCTCTTCAGTGGGGGTGTCTTTCCACTGCTGACTTTCTCTGGAGTATATTTGATTGTTTCTGATCATCTGAACTCAGCCAGGTGGACACAGTTGAGATGTGCTCTGGGTATGTGTGTGTATATGTATGTTAATGTGCATGCACAGGATCTCTGTGTGTGAATGTGTAAGCTCATTCATTTATGTTTAAGGTTTTTGTTTTCTTCCATGTCAGTTAGACAAAACCAGAATATTATTTTATCCATCTTCAGATTTCCAACTTAAATTAACTGAAGTTAGAAAGCACTATATCAAACCAAAATAATTTCAGAGCATTATAAAAAGTTGAATCAATCTTTTCTACTGAAATGAACAATATT
Organism: Aplodontia rufa; assembly: GCA_004027875.1. Classification (NCBI taxonomy): domain Eukaryota; kingdom Metazoa; phylum Chordata; class Mammalia; order Rodentia; family Aplodontiidae; genus Aplodontia; species Aplodontia rufa. Next base: position 43,815 of record PVKS010015073.1, on the reverse strand, counting down.
TCCTTGTTGGAGAGGTTTTTGTGCCATTTTCTCCAATTTATTTGGGGATATGTTTAAGCCATTATACATTTCTTCAATGATAAGTGTTTGGGCCATAAACCCTGCCTTTCCCATTCCCTCTTATAGGTTGTGTTCTTGTAAGAGTACAAAATTGTCAAACATGACTTCAAAATGTTTAAGCTTTATTTCTTGGATCAAGTAGTTAGTGGAAGCCTTATAGCAAGAGATTCTTAGAGCTGGCATCTAGTATGGGTGCTTGGTGTAGCTTGGTGGCCACGGCAGCAGATTCTACTTGGAGCCTTCCCCAGAAGGATATTAGAACCCACAGAGGCAGCGGGGTGAGAGGTCATGCATCATGCAACCCATCAAACTGCGCCATGATTCTGAAACAATACCACATAGTTTGGTTTCCACCACCTTCTTTACTCTATGGCTTGGTCTCTGTCTTTTATTAAATCTGTGTCAACCATGGGCAGATTATGTTGGTCAGCTCCGCTGGGTGCACCTTGTAAATTTAGCAACCCAATTCAGATATTTCTACATCTGTTGGCACAGTGACTTCAAATATTACTAGACAGGCTTTGCCACCAATAACTTAAACAGTTTCGTATTCTAAAATAGATAATGAAGGAAAATAGGTGAAGAAAAAGATGAATTAAAAAGTAATTCTGAAATCAAATTCTCAAATTCTCCACTCTTGTTGTCTCTGATCATTGGTTCCTTGTCTGTCTGTTTCTCTCTTTTTTGGGGGATGTCTTCCCCAAGGTCAGATAAGGACTTTGCATAAGCCCTTCATGAAAAGAGAGCCAAATGAGTTCTGCCTTCCTGTTTACCCTTAGTCAAACTTTCAAAGCCATCCAGAATTACCCTTAAGGTAAATTTGTGATTAGTAGGGCACTGAAGATTAAGAGTATATGAATTCTGAGTTACTAACATCAACCAGAGTGCCTTATAAGTGAGTTATTTGGTAGGCGGGGGATAGTTTGAGATGTGACTTTGATTTGGAAGGCTAATGGTTACATTTCTGGGAAGTCATGGGCATTCTCTGCCTTTTTGAACTGAAAATATAAGCAATCATTGGGATGGAACAAGAAGGAGACAGTGATTTAGATTAATAGAAATTTGAGTGTATTCAAAAAGAGAGGGCACCTTTAGCTATTTATCCTGGGAAACAGTTCATTCATTTATGTGAAGAGGCATGCACAAGAATGCACGCTGTAGCACTGTCTGTATCAGCAGTAAGTTATTTGCTGTCCAAATGTCCATCAATACAGGAAGAATCAAACAAGTAATCCTCCATCCATACTGAAGAGCCTGCGTGGTCACTAAAAGAGTGAAGGCCATTTGTATCTTGACGCTGAAAGCCTTCTGTAACTTATAAAGTGGTCAAAAATAATGTAGAATAGGATATCATTTATGTTTCAAAACAATTAAATATAAACATGTAAGTAGTTAGAAGAAGTCCTAGAAAGATAAATTGTTAAGGGTGGATTTTTTTTTTTCTGATTTGGAGGATATAATTGAGAACACATGAAAATTTGGAAAATTTGGCTGTTTTCCATAGTTTTCTATATAATTTTAACTATTTACTTTAAGAATATATATATAAACACTTCTAAGGAAGATTTACATTTATGTGTGTTTACACATACACATATATATTTACTCATATATATTTTAACAAAAAAGGAACATTCTGAAGCAACATTGCAAGGAGAAGATTTATTTTTTTCCAAATAAGCCATCTGAGGTAAGCAAAGGTAATGTAAAAGATGAACAGAACCTCTGCGTTTCTCTTGGTGCATTGAAATTTCCAGGTGTGATGATATTTAAGATACAAATAAAAGCAGTGAATATTCCAATGGGCAGTTATTTCTAAGTAGCTGTGAAGCAGCACAAGCTGTTCACAGAGAAATCCATTTCCCAAGAGTTTTCCTTCATTTCAGGACAAGGGGCTCATCCCAGATGTCCAGTCATGGGATCATATGACCAGATAAATGAGCTGTGGCCCCTGTCCTGGAGGATAACCAATCCAGGTGGCAGGACCAACAAGCAAACACCCATCATTTATTTATAAACAGAAGGATGAATGAAGTTCCACTCATAACTGGAACAAGTTGTGGGCATTCACAGGAATGTTTCTTTAAAGAATATTGGCAATGATTTTTTTTCTCAAGGCTGAGTGAGGAGATAAAGAATTTAAAATATTGTGATGTGATTAGCATATACCCCATAAAATGAAAACAAACTTAGCCTGGCCACCTTAGAATTGGTTTGGATTACTAAATTCGGGTATTTTCTCTGTGAATATTGCTCCTATCTTTTGTTCTCATCTTCCTTGTTCCCTGTTTTATTTAAATCCTAGTTTTTCTCTCCATTTAAAAAATAACATGATTTTAAATTTACTACATTTTTACAACTATTTTTATTAGAATTTGCAGCCAAGTAAAAATGACTGTAAGAAAAAAAAATGAACTTACGTTCAATTTGATTGATTTTCTTCCATAGTTTTTATTTCTACCTTTCTGCTTGGATTAAAATTGATAATGTGGTTGTTTGCTTATTCTTTCCTTAAAATCAGTAGCATGCGTATTTATGTTTACTATACATATAAATGCATATGTATGTAAAGCAGAATAAAATCTATTCAATATTTTATATGATTAAGAAATAAACCTAAGACTTCATCATGTATAATTCACCTTTTGAATGGCACTCTGATCTTTTTTTAAGTTGTGATTTTTAATGTCTAATGGGTAGCTAGATTCACCCACATAGTTTCTCTATGCCTCTGCTCACTGAGACCCCCAGCATGCTACTTGTCTGTCATTTCTTGCTATTGTGTATATCCTTCAGTAGTTTTTGAGTTGGTATCTGGGGAAGATGAAGCTTTTGTTTTTAGTAAGTCCAAAGAGTTCTTTATGTTTTAGCTGGATTTAGAATTCGAGGTCACAGTTAATTGCTCTCAAAACTTTGAAGACATCACTTCCTTATGTTCTGGCATTTATTTCTGCTGACTGAAGAGTGCTGGAAGTCTAGCTTTCTAATAGGATTTCATTTGCATGTCATTTGTCTTAACTTTTTGGATTTTCTTTCTAGCATGAGGTTTTTATGGTTTTAATACTGTGTATGTTGGTATGGATAGTATTTACTTTTATATAGCACTTTCAATCATAAACGTACAAGTTTTTGAGTTTTGAAAATTTCTTGGCTATTTTCTCTTTCAGTACATTTATTCTATATTATTCTATGTTCTCTTTTTGTAGTTCTCTAAATGCATTTTGGAGATTTCCAATCAATACTTTTTTTTCCAATTTTTTTCCTCTGTGCCTTATGCTAGATGAATTCATCAGTATAACTTCGTAGTTCACTAATTCTTTGATGGACTTGTCTAGCTTTAATCTTGGTTATTGGCATTTTATTTCAGACTGTGATTTTCTAGATTTACAATTGATCTTCTTCATATCCACTGCTCTTACTTCTTATCTGCCTGGTTTTTTTTTATATTGGATATTGAACCCCGGGGTACTTTACCAAACAACTACATCTCTAGTCCTTTTATCTCATTGTTACTATTGTTTTTTTATTTTGAGACAGAGTCTTGCTAACTTGCCATGGCTGACCTCGACCTTGTGAACCTCCTGCCACAGCCTCTTGTGTTGCTAGGATTACAGGCATGTGCCACTATGCCCAGCTTTATTTTCCTGTTCTTGTTTCACAATTTCCCATCTGTTTTGTAAATGATATTCCACTTTTATGTTTTGATATTTATTCCTTATTAATGTTCACTTTAGTTTGTTTCTTTTTTATTTGACAATGTCTTTTTAAATTTTTTAAATTCTCTCCTTAATATTAGTTTTCATGTACTTTAACATTTCCATTCATCTTGAATGGAATTTGCCTCCATCTCTCTGCATTCTTCTCCCCATCGAGAGGATATAGATGCCTCTGGAAAGCTTGCCAGATGCCCCATGCAGAACCAGACTTAGCGAGTGGCTTGGTTCATTTCTTCTGTAATGGCACCAGGCTACCAAATGCCTTCATTCAGGTCCTTTGATTGGACTACCTTTCCTTCTACCATATATATCAACATCCCGGAGGCTGTAGTGCCAGACAGCAATTAGTTCCACCATTCTTTTTCTCAAGATTGAGGGACCATTTTCCCAGACATTTTCATGGAGCATGCTGGCTGGCTTTCGTCTTCAAACACTCATGAAAACAATTTGGTGCTGGATGCCTATTAGATGTCAAATTTTTCCCTTTTTACATCCCTCTGGACACAGTACCCCGCTGACCCAGGACTTTAGGCCCCTTTCCTTCTCTAGGGTCTGTTTTCTACAGAGATGTTTTTCTTGTTTACATATTCCAGATAAATTACTTAATACAGTTGTATATCTTACCCAATTATTATTTAGTGGAACATTTTTACCTTAAGGTATTATCCATGATCAAGCTTCAGAGTGACTGTGAATCTTTCAAATTATGTCCAAAAATGTATGATATGTTAAATGTTTGTATTTTTCCAGCATGTTGGGTATTTAACTTCATCTGATCTTCAAAGCTTTTAAGACCCACTGATCTAACTCCACTCCTTCAGTTTGAATACATGTTCTATTTCTCAGGAAATAGAATCAGAATTTATTTTACTTCTCTTCCAAGACAAATAATTGTGTTTTATACCTTCAACAGCATTTAGCATACCTTTAAAAGGCAGTGGTAGAGTGGTAGCTCTGGAAGGGTTGGAATAGGGTTCCTGCAAAGAAAAATTGAAATTCAGTTCATGGCATATTTTTTTTCAGTCAAATCAAAGGAAATTCCTTGAATGGAATAAAATGCAAATATTTAATCAAGGCAACAAACATGAAATGATGAGAGTGTATATTCATGTTTTGGTTTCTTAAGTACTGGGTTTTTTGACATTATGGGAGTTAAATTCAGTTTGCTTGGTTATGAGTTGAATACATCTTTACCAAGTGTAGGCTGCTAAAATACTACTGTTGAGCATTCAGTAAGTGTTCAATGTAAAAGATGATGGTCATATACTGCAATATATTCTAAGTGATTTAATTGAGTAGGCTGTGTCCAGCTTAACTTTAATTCAAAATGCTATATATGATCCTTATGATCTTTTCATGACTTAATAAAAATATTTAAATAAAACTGGAAAATGTAAGTATATTGCTTAGGAATAAAATAAAATTACTACATCATTTGAAGCAAAATGTAAAAACGTTAGACTGAATGAGGCAAATATGAATTAATTGTTCATCCTGAAGCTTAAAAAATGTTATAAAAGAAAACAACCTAAACTATAATTAGGAAAACAGTCTAATTTATAATACAGCAAAATGAACAAGACACCTAGGAATAAGTTTAACAAATGAAATGCAAGACCGTACACCCAAAAATATAAAATGTGGTTGAAAGAAGACCTATCTAAATGGAAAGACATTCTACTTTTATGAAGTAGAAGGCTTAGCATTGTTAGGATGGTGGTACTCCCTAAACTAATCTTCAGATTCAAAATAATCTGTAGAAACACCTTCGTTTTTTTTTTTTTGAGGAAATTTACAAGAAGCCAAAATTAATTTAGAAATTAAAGTTAGCTATAATAGACAAAAAGCACCTTAAAATGAAGGATTAAGTTGGAAGATTCACATTCCAAATTTCAAAACTGTATTAATCAAAGATATCATGGTACTGACACATACATTAAAGGAATAGAACTGAGAGTGCAAAAAATAAATCCTAACACTTGTGATCACTTATTTTTGACATGAGTGGCAAGACAGTTTTGTGGGGACAAAATAGTCTTTTCAACAAGTAGCACTACAGTCACTCTGGATATCCACGTGAAAAGGGGTAAATGTGGACTCCTCTCTCAGGCCCTATAAAAATTGGCCCAAAAAGAATCAAGTCTTAAATGTAAGACCTAAAATTATAAAAATTCCATAATAGGAGTAAATATTTACTTCATTGGTGCAGGCAAAAGTTTCATAGATATAACATGAAAACATCAGTGGTAAAAGAAAAAAATTGATAACTTGCACTTCAGTAGGATTTTAAAACATTTATACATCAAAGGACACTACCAGGAAAGTGAAAAGACAACCCACAGAATGAGAACAAAATATTTTCAAATATTATATCTGACAAGGAGCTTCTATCCAGTATGTCTAAAGAACTCTTACACCCCAACAATGAAAGATAAATCACTGCATTAAAAATTTGGCAAAAGTTTAAAGATAAGTGTTTCTTGGAAGAAGATATACAGATAGCCAGTAAGCACATGAAAAGACAGATTTTTTTTTAGTCTTTAGGAAAATGGAAGTCAAAGTTACAAGGAGACACCACTTTTGTGTCCAGTAGAGTGACTATAATAGAAAAAATTATAGACAGTAACAAAGACTGGCAAAGGTGTCCAGAAATCGGACTTTCCATACATGGCTGTCAAAGATGTGAAATGAGTTGCATCCTCTTTGGAAAACAGTTTGGCAGTCCCTCAAAATGCTTTACATGTAGTTTCCATTTCATCCAATAATTCCTTTGTTACCTATGTACCCAAGAGAAATGAAAATATATGACCATACAGATACTTATACATGCATGTTCATATCAAGAATATGGAAACAACCTAAATATACAATAATTAATAAAGGGATTAACATGTGTGATGTATTTATACAATGAATTATCATTCAACCATAAAATGGAATGAAGTATTGGTAGATGCTACCACATAGATGGTTCTTGAAAATAATATGTGTAGTGAAAGAGATTAGTCACAAAGGCCACTTATCATGGAACCATTTTTGGGAAATATCTAGAATACACAAATGCATGGAGAAAACACAGATTACTGGTTGCCTGGGGCTGGGTGAGGGGCAGAGATGGGCAGGTTTCTTTTTTGAGTGTTGAAAACGTTCTGAAATTAGATTTTGGTGATCGTGGCTCAACACTGTGAATTTATTAAAAAATTGTATTCTTTAAATTAATCAATATTATAGTATCAAATTATACCTCAATAAAGTTATAAATTAAAAGATGCAATCAATGCATTTAAAAGCATTAAATTCTCTGAGTAGCTAAATAGATCAAAATATTTGAGGGCCAAATGTCACATTTAAGGATCACTCACTTCTTTTCTCTTCATATGGGACATAAAGAAAATAAGGACTAGAGAAAATAATTTGTTAGAAGATATAGAGGTAGTTTGTTGTGGAACTAAAAATACACACTTTATATTTGAATTTCCAAAATGTATCAATAGTTGATAAATCCTGAAGAATCCATCTACACAGCAAATTGTGAGAAATAGATATGGTCATAATTTAAGTAATTTAATTAACGTTATTGAATTTTTTGTGTGTGTATATGAGCCAGAAATGCTAAAACTAACAAGAAAAATATAGACAACTAAAAGATTACAGAAGCATATACTCACATTCCTCAAAGAATATCCATTTAATTAAAGAAATATATAAAATTGTCTTGGATTGAGAGAGTTTTTAATCTTTGGGTTGTAATGGCATATATGAGTTTCTAAAAATTATTCAGTAACCCAGGTAATATTTTAATTTCAAATTACGGGGGAAATTTTATGCTTTCAGAGACTATTTTTCTAACTTTTGATAGTTGCTTCCACATTTTTACTTTATTTAAAAGGAAGAAAAACTATCTTTAAAAGAAAGTTTGAATTTCATCCATTTGCATAGGCAGGGGGTGGGAAATTAAATTAGCATCACCTCCACATCTCCTTTGCTGTACTTAGGGACTGTGTGTGTGTGTGTGTGTGTGTGTGTGCAAGTGCATATGTGTTTTTAGTATTTAAGACTTCAATTTACTCTTCTTGCTCTTCTTGGACCTTTATATTGATTCAGTCTTTTAAAATAATGATCAAATTTTAGAGAAGGAAAGAGGTTTTTGAGAACTCAAAGATTGCAAGTGAGGGAACTCTAGGCTATATAATTTTAAAAGATGAATTGTATTTGGAATGGTATGTTCTTATTTTTAAAATCTTATCTATAGTATTAGGGATATAGCTCAGATGTCTAGCATGTGGAAGGCCCTCACTTTCATCCCCAGTGTGGCAAAATAATATTGATAATAATAACCTCTAAAAACATGGAGAATTTACATAAATAGCTGTATGTTGATAAAAGTGTGCATACCATACTGCCTGTCAGATTAAAGTATGGAATATATAATTATGTGTAGTGCATAATACTTGGTAATAATAATTAACAGTGTTATTACTGGTTTATGTAGTTACTATAGTATGCTTTTTATTGTTATTTTAGAGCATACTCCTACTTATTAAAAAAGTTGACTGTCAAAGAGTCTGCTGTGTTAAGCCATCAGCAACCCATGTATCCTATGTTTACCACGTTTCTTGATTGCATCAAGAGGCCTTGTGGAGTGATCGACCTGTGCCATCTAGGTATGTGTGAGGACTCTGTGATGTTCATACAGTGATGAAATGGCCTAATGACGCAGTTCTCAGAACATGTCCCTGTTCTTAAGTGATGCATGACTATACTTCTTTATTTTCTCCATAAGGCACTGCATTAAATGGGTGTGTCCCTAGGGCAGTCATTGAAAACTTGTTGTCAGTATTCCCATATTCTGTTGGTCAAAAGATTCATAAGCTATGGTGATTAGTACAGAAAATCAAGTTGAATTCCTTCCCCAAAAGTAGGTATTTGCAAATTTGAAAGAATTTTGCATCTATAGATAGGAACATTCTCAATGGAGATGAAATTTGATTCTTGAGACAAGACAAACAAATAAAGCTAAGATATCACAATAGTTTGTGGTCTGCCAAAGGGCCGCAATACATAAGCTGATATACCTGTGGAACTACATTTTATGTGAGAAGAAGAGCACTGTGAAAAAAATTTAAGGTGTCCTGAAGGGGGTGATTAAAAAAAAACCGGGTTGAGAGGGACTGGAGTGGTGGCTTACTGGTTGGAGCACTTGCCTGGCATGCATATCACACACAACGAAGTGTCAGGCAAACAAAGACCAGATGAATAAATAAAACTGATCTCTTTCTCTTCTATCTCTCTCTCTCTTCCTCCCTCCCTCTCCATCCCTTTCTCTCTCTCTTAAAAAAAAAAAAAAAAGAAAAGGAAGAAGAATTGAGAAATACTGACATACAGGGAGGACTCAGAAGGACCAGCACCTGGCTTGATTCCTGTTTTTCCTCTCAGATGTAGCTCCTCATAGGAAGTACCTCTAATAAACATATCAGGGAAATAATCAAGTTGGAGGAGACACTACCTCCAACACCCAAGAGGCTATTAATCCGTCTGCAAAAATAATCACGCATTTATTTACCATTAAAGCCAGGAGGAAGCAGGGACTTCTAATGTTGGTGGCATTGGTGCAAATTTCTACAGTACAACCATTTTTTTTTTATTCAATAAACATGGCCTTACAATTAGGAGGGGTTCATCGTCAAACAATCAAGAAAAAAAGTGTAATGACAGAACATGCAAATACTGGTGCTGGACCTTTGGGTTCCCCATGGTTCCATGTTTCACTCTACTTAAGCCCCAAGTTAACTGGAGTTCTCCTGGAGGTCGGAGGTTCCCCTCAGATTAGATTCCCCCATACTACCTCCCTCTGGTCTCCCTGATGTCCTTCCTATTCCCTTCCCCCTTCCCTGCCCACCTTCCTACGTCCCCCAGGAACCTAGGTAAGGTTCCCCATGATCGTGTAACAATTCATGCATGTTGAGGTAATTGTTAGCTTAGACATTTATCGTACTGTTTTCACTTGAATTCTAGCTTCCACAAATGAGAGAAAACATTCGGTCTTTGAGTCTATGAGTTTGGGATACTTCACTTAGCAAAATTTTTTCCATCTCCAACCATTTGGCTGCAAAAGCCATATTATTGTTTTCTCTAATAGCTGAGTAGTATTCCATTGTATATAAGTACCAAAGTTTTTTGGAGAGCAATTTGATTCTACTAGGTGAATCAAATGTGCATAGCATGTGATCCAGTGATTTCACAATACGAAAGAGAAACTTCTGCCTCTGTTCACAAGGGTGCTTGAATAGGAGTGTTCAGGACAGCACTACTTGTAATATAATGACAAAAAAAAAAACAAAACTAAATATCCATTGTTTGGGAATTAAGTCAACTGCTGTGAATCCACTTAATTAGATTCTTAAAATATTTCAAATGAACTAGAGTTCCTTTTATGAACAAAGATAAATCGTGATGCCATAAATGTTAAATGGAAAAAAATTGAAGCTATATTAAGTGGGGAAAAAAGTTATAATGTATAGATGAGTACAGAAAGCATGATGCTATGTAAATTTAAACCACAACCACATAAAGCAGTACCATATATCACCCTGGGTATACACTTACATAGTAGAAGTATAATTTATGCCCAGCAAGGATGCTTCCCTACTACAGAATAGTGGTCACAGCTGAAGGGGCATAGGATAGGGGTATGGCGCTCTAAGTGTATCTACAATGCCCTATTTAATTTAAAAGAAAAAAAGAAGAAAGGAATGATTAATGCAAATACAGCAAAAAAATTAGTTTTATTAAATGTGAGTGATGGGTACCTGAATGTCTACTACTTGTGTATTTGTGGGAATGTTTATTTTTTCAAAATTAAAAATGATGCATTTTAAAGCAGTACAGGATCCAAGAATATATAGAAATTTCCTCAATCTGGTAACTGATAGCTACAAAGAAACCAGAAAATCTCCTACTCCCTAGTGAAAATAACTAATTCTACTGAAGTAAGGAGAAAAGTTCCCATAGACAGCCTGCTCTCCTAGTCAATGCATTGTGACCAGAAAATGAGTGAGACGTGGACAGGAAGGGCCAAAAATGTTGCTTTTTTCTGTCTAAAAATTGTAACAAAATAAGACGAGTCTATTTAGAACTAGCAAGAATGCTCAGGAAAATGGCTAAACTGAAGTTCAAACTTATTAGCCAGACCTTTTTTTTTTTTTAACCCTAACACTATAACTAATTAGAAAATGCAAATTAGTGGTGGCTGGAGTGGTGGCTCAATGGTTATGGTGCTTGCCTGGCATGCGCAGGGACACGTGTTTGAACCCCAGCACAAAGTACACAATGAAGAAGGGTTGGAACTTAAAAAGCCACATGAAAAAATAAAATTGATTCTCTCTTTCTCTCACAGTCCCCCCCCCGCTTTTTTAAATGACAATTAAGAAAAAGTTTGCAATCTCAATACCTAGGATTTAACCTATTATGCAAACTAAATACCTAGGATTTAAATAAATAGCCAAAATTCTGTTAAATGAAAGTTTTAATGCTTTACTGAAAAACATGAACAATGGTCGAAATTAAAAAGATAGTGTTTTAAAGTTGTTGCTGCTGAACAAACCACTACAATATTTGGCTGCTTAAAATAACAATAACTTGTTTTTATTGGTGATTCTGTGGCAATCTCTGTGGCTCTTCTGTGTGGCCTCACCTGCAGTCACTCAGACTGTGTTCACCTAAAAGCTTGGATGCAGGTGGAGTCCAGGGTAGGCTCACCTTGAGTACCCCATCTCTCCTAAATGGGGCTCTTTTCTTTCAGTGGGATAGACAGGGCCTCAGTGCAGCATGAGTCTCAGGGTGGTGAACAGGACAGACTGGAAGCTTCAGGGTCTCCTAAGGCCCAGCCCTAGAATGCAATATCACTTTTGCCATGCTCTGTTGAAAAGGGGTCAGAAGCACTTCCAGATTCAAGGAATCAGATGAATGGGCACTACCCTGCAGAGAAGATGTTTCAAAGGGATTGTGCCATCCTGGGGTAGAAGAATGTGTGGCCATTCAGCAATCTACTGCAGAGTCACACCACTGAGCAGGAAAACTGGAGAATAGGATGATGTAAATTCCCTTCTAAACAACCTGAAATTTTAAGTCCAATCCAACCCAATGAAAATCGGCAATGTACTTGTTATGGAACAATGATCTAATCCCAAGTTCATCCGGAAGACAAAAGTGAATGAATACAAATGCTCCCCAAATTCAAATAGGACAAGAAAAGTTTGACCTATGTTCTATCCAAATTTACTAAAGCTTATAATTAGCATAAGCACAAGCAAATAGATGAATATTTGAAAAAGAATAGAGAACCCTGGAAAAGAATTTTAAATTTTGTTAAGATTGGAGGGCATTTTAAATCAGTGGGGGGGGGGGATCACAATCACAGAGTTAATGAATTCACATCCAGTTTAAAGTTAAATTTATGTTTTGTGCCACAGACAAAAGTACATTCTGATGGTACCTTAAAAATGTTAAGTAGATAATGGAAAATGTTCTTTTAATTTAGGGTAAAGGAAAAGATTGACACATTTGACTACAATCAATTATAACATTCTACACAATGCTGGACAAGAGCCAAGAAATAATGTGGGAGAAAATATTTGCAGCTTCTTTTAATAAGAAATTAATATCCAAAACATATATGAACTTTTACAAAGCAATAAAAACAGGAAGAAGGAAAGGAGAATGGGCAAATAATCTAATCAATTAATCCACCCTCCAAAATTAAAACAGTCCAAAAAAGCATACAAAGATGCACAACTTCATTAACAATGTTGGTTTATAAAAGTTCAAAGGTTGAGGATGGATTTTTCTTTTAGCATCAGTTTGGGAAAGGTTTAAGACTGATGCTACTCAGGAAAGGTGACTATGTAGAAAACAGTCATTTCATAACTGCTGCAGTGGTGTATATTCTTAAAATATTTTTTGAAGGTGATTAAGCAATTTATATAATTTTGATTCTTACACGGTTATTCCAGCTTTAGCAATCTAATCTTTATAGAAAAGTTTACGCAGGCACAAAAGATACATGCTCCTGGAAATACTGCCTAGAATCAGAAAACACCTGGAACTCTCTGTATTTGTACATATGAAATAATGAGAGACCTATTGAACATCCATTATATCAAGTAATGTGAAGCTGTAAAAAATTAGAACTATATATATTGAAAATATCAGATAAAAATGAAATCACAGAACAATACATGCTGATCCCATCTGTTGGAGAAAGAAAAAAACTATTTTAGGGATAAACTAATGGAAAAAACTACTAAAAATGAAGGGGAGAGTGAAGGTATATCATTTTCATCGTATACTCTATGTACATTTTTATTGTTTTACCTTCTAGAAGGAAAACAATGCATTTAATAGGGTGTAATTATTTTTAATTGGGAGGAAGACATTATCATCTCAAAGATTTTTGTTGTTGTTGTTCTTGAATTCTAGAACATTTCAGAGACAACAACAAGGAGGGCAAAGGTTTCGGAAACTTTCTCACAAGAGAAAGTGTTGAGGGGCTGGAGCGGTGGCTCGGTGGTTACCACACTTGCCTGGCCTGCGCGAGTACCGGGTTCAAACCCCAGCACCACATACACAACAAAGTGTCCCAAGAATGAAAGTCGTATGAGAAACTAAATAAAGATTCCTCGTCCTCCTCCTCCTCCTCCTCCTCCTCTTCTTCTTTTTCCTCCTCTTCTTCTTCTTCTTCTTTTCTCTCTCACTGTCCCCTCTTTCTTAAAAAAAAAAGGGTTGATGAAACTGGGCATATTTTGCCTCAGAGAGAGCAAGCATATTACATTTGCTCCAGAAACCAGAGCTGTGTCCAGTGGGTAAAAATCCAAGAGACAGATTGTAACTTTCTGGCCATTGGAGACACTCAAATGTGAAATGGGCCATTGTGGGAGGCAGTTTGAGCCATCTGTCCTTGGAAGAGTGGATTAGAGACAGGACTACCACTTCTTAGGTCTATTCTTTTATTTTTTTTTTGAGTTGTGTTGTATAATCATAAATGCATATGTAATAACAATATGATACGCTCCTGATCTTAATCCAGAATCACCCCCACATTACCCACATCCCAGTCTCTTGACTCGTCTATATTTCCCCCTATAATATATATAAATGTATATATATATATGTAATTTTCCAGAATTAAATGATTGCACAAGTATTATTTGGCTTCACAGAGCTCAGCATTAGCTACATTGATTCCCCCCATAGATCCTTCCCTGTCATCTCTCCCTCTACCCTCCTTCCCACCTCTTTCTCCTCACCCCCATATCTATGATTCCCCTAGATTGTATGTTGCTTCAACTTTGCTGAGTCCAGTGCATGAACTTGACTTTTCACTCAAGCCTGGGCTTTGCTCTTGTCTCCACAAATGAGGATAAACATTTGTCCCTTGACTCTCTGGGTTTGGCTAACTTTGCTCAGCATGATTTCCTCCAGTGCCATCCATTTACCTTCAAAGGCTGCAATATTGTTGTTTCTAATAGCTGAGCAGAACTCCATGGTATATGTGTACCACAGCTTTTGGATGCATTCATCCAGTGAGGCAGTAACTGTGCTGGTCGGTAGGTGAAAGGGACTTAGAAGAAAGCACTTAGCCCTCATGTTCTGGGCTTCCAAGTGTCCCACGTGAATCACTGCGGTGAGTCCTAATCTACTGTCTTAGATTATGTGAAGAATTAAGTCATCAAAACATCTGGCTAGATAGGCAGAGCTTTGAAGAAGTTCTTAGAATTTCATTCTTACACTTGCAAAGATAAATTCTAAGTTTCAGATCCTTTGCTGTCAAAGTTCAATCCACAGACCAGAAGCATCAGTCTATTAGAAATGCAGAGTCTCCGGTTGTGCTGTAGACCTAATAACTGGGAATCTGCATTTTCATGAGATCCACCAGGAATTCCTGTGCATGAATTTGAGAAGCACTAGTCTGTTCAATTAGCTAGAGACTAACTCCTTAGTTAACTCCTTAGTACTGAGTCTGAGTAAGAAGAAACAAAAATGTGGGGGAGGAGGGGAAATCAAATAATGAAAGGTTTTAATTTTATTGTTTATAACCAGAGAGAAATGATAACATAAGAGAGGAAATGACTGTATATGTATGTACATATATTTGTATGTTTGTATGTGTGTGTCTGGATTAAATATACATATACATACATGTATTATGTAAATGTGTGCATTAGAAGTAACATACATACATATATCTGTGTATATATGTGTATATACATATGTGAATGTATGTGTGTGTGTGTAAAACTTAAACTTAATTCTTTCCAGCTATCATTTAAAGAGATATTAGCCCAACTCAATTTCAACAAATGAAGAACCTTCTCAATTTAATTAAACACTCAATAGAAAAAGATAAACATCTTTGAGACATTTCTCATACATTTCATTTTGACAGTTGTTATTACTTAGGACATTTTAAGTGCCATATTCTATATCTTATGGTTTATTAAAATTCTATTGTTTCAGTGCATTAATGGGTTTTCAAGTTTAATCCTTTGATTTTGATTTACTTGGTTTTTAGCATTTTTTTTCACACCAGGATGAGTTGGGGTGGAGGGTGGCTGAAGGGAGGATACTCCAAAAGACAAGTGAGTTACCTCTTCAAGTGACAAAAGTCCCTAGGTAATTGGAAATATTCTAATTACCAGCTGAAGCCTTAACAAAAATGCATTGGTTTCCGATTTATTTTACTTACGTCCATTTCCTGAATCATCTTGGTTTCTCACTTGTGTGTGAAGATATTTAATGAAAAATAATGAATTCTGCAGAGGACAGGGACCTCATAGTTAAGCGTTTTGCTGGATTTTCAAAAAGCATTGCTTTTCATAAGCTGTTTTCTTAACAAGTTGTGTTGTTTCTCAGCAGGCTTTGCAGAGTTTAGAGCGCTGTCTACCCAACTGGCCCCAGATGGAAAATACTCTCTTGAAATTGGATGGCTTTTTAAGTGTAGCTCTCCACAGCCTGCTCAAAGAAAAAAAAATAGGCTTGAACAGAATGCGTTTAGTAGCATGGTCCATAATCCCCTGAGCATCTCACATATTTGGATGTTTTCACTTTTGGCAGTGGAATTTTTCTAATTTAATTAACTCATTAACGTTAGCAGATGACACAGTGTAAAAATTCTATTCCCCAGTCGCATATCTAAATATTCTTCCAATTCACTGGGGTTATGTACAGACTTTATTTATTTATTTGTACAATTTATTTATGTATCTGTTAATTTCTATTCTGATTTTCTCCTTGAAGTATTTATGGGCAATACGTAGACTTTTATGTAACGAACTAGAAACCTTTCTTAAAGCGATGTATGGAAAAGAGGCAGAGGAGGGGATACATAGTGAGGAAAATCTTTACAAATGAAGACTTGGAGGGAAAGAACAGATGGTCCAAGAACAGCCAGAGCTGAAATGCTTATCCTGGTTCAAGCCTCTGTCTTTCCGTCTCTTCATTCTTAGTTCATACATTGCACAAAAGCAGCAGTAGTTGTATCAGGCAAACAGCTGCTAACAGCAGGAATGACTGAAGGCAAGTTTTCCAGGACTAGCCCAGCAGAAAGTGACTCTCCTGAAGTCACTCACACTCATTCATTCACTCACATTTTAGTTATATTTTGAATTTACTAATGTATATGGAATTGTCTCTCACTCTTATATTTTAGCCTTCCTTAAAGTTAAAGAAACTGTATTGGTGGGTTACATTATGCATACCAGCTATATATTCTTACATGCACACAACATAATTTAGTCAGTATCATTCCTCGGGACCTTCCCCAAGACTTCCTTGAAATTTTAGGAAAAAAATCTTCCCATTCTTCCTTCCTGCCTTTCCTTCTCTCCCTCCCTTCCATCTTTCCCTTTTTTCCTTCCTTTCTTCCTTTCTGGCACAGTGCCTAGGATAAAACAAATGTTGAATAAATGTTACTGAATTTTGAACGAAAGGAATTCTTTTGAGTGATCATAGCAATTAGTTTTTTTTAGTATCTACTCTAATTTTTTTTCTTTTTTAATTTATTTTATTCAGAAATTTATTTGTTGAACAATCAAACAAGCTTCTAACAAAAGAATATATATATATATATATATATATATATATATATATATATTCTTAAAACTAGATTTACCCCCAAAGGCCTCCCCCAATTACCCACCCTTATCCCTCCCCCCAACTTTCCTGATATATCTCTACAAATGCCTTATATCCGGTTTTAAAACATGATAATAGACCTCCTTTCTCAATGACCAGGGTCTAGCTCCACCTCCACAGATGAGTGAAGTCATTTGAGCCTTGGTTCTCTGGGTTATGCTGATTTCATACTCCAGTATTTTTAAAGAGGCATAATTTTAGTGATGATTTTCTTCCAGTCTTGTCTTTGTCACTTAAAGTTCTTTTCCTGCAACTCTAAATGACGACCTCACTATTATTTGTGCATTCTTTTGAAATCTAGATTTGATATTTCTGTCCTTGGTCAACAGTAGTTTCTGAATGAAAGAAGAAACAGTTTAAGCAGGACTGTTAGCCTGGGAGAATTTGCATAGGGGCAAGGGGTTTATCCAAATTATTTGTATCCAACATTTCTTTTCTATTGTGTCAGGGTTTGCAGATTACAAATTGTTGGTGCAGAGACTAAAGAGAGGAAGTTAATACTCTAGTAGCTGTGTGTCCTTCAGCCCTTGAGAGGGCATGGCGATCAAGAAAGGGGATCCCTTTACCTTTCATTCTGGTATTCTGTTAACTACAGGGGGCAGATACCCAGGAATCTTAAGAAAATGATCCCTAACTTCCACTCCTAGCAATCATGATTTGTTTGGTCCATGCTTGTTGATCCCCCAGGCAACTCTAATATGCAACCGGTAGTCTTAAATAGCAGTTGCAAATGCTGACTGTTGCTAAACGCTGATGCCTTGTTCCTGGAGATTCAAAGATTTGGGAGAGGGCCCAAGCCACTGGTATCTTCCAGATGCTCCCCAGGTGATCCTAAGTTATAGCCTGGATAGAGACTCAGTGAGCCATCTTGTCAAGGACAGGAAACTTACCGTCTTTTGATTTGTCCTTAGCATGTGCTATGGTTTGGATGTGGTTTGTCCCCTACCTCCACAAGTCGGAACTCTAGAGGTCAGTGAGGGTGGGGTAGAGGGAGAATGGGGGGAGGGAGGAGAGAGTGGTTAGTGGATTCAAAGGCAGTCAGATAGCAGGAATAATTTTTGATGTTCTGTAACACGGAGGGTAATTGTGGTTAGCAATATTGTGTCATATAATGCAGAGTAGGTAGAGAGGAGGATGTTGAACGTTCTCTTCACAAAGAAATGATGAATATTTGAGGTGATGACTTACCTATGTTTCTCAGTTGACTAATACAGGGTAGAAATGTACTGAAACATCACTCTGTGCCATGTAAAGATGTACAATTATATGTCAATAAATAAATATTAAATATCCACTGATGAATAATTGAATTTAATTGCCAGCGTAGCAATATTGAGAGGCGGTGAGGCCATAGGAGGTGTTTGGGCAGAGGAGCTCTGCGCTCCTGGAGGGATGTGTGCAGTTCCTACAAGAGTGGGTGAGTCAGAAAGCATCTGGCCCCTTTTTCCTTCATCTCTTGGCACATGTCTTCTTGTCTTTCTGCTTTTCAACACGAGGGAGAGCAATGTGAGGCCCTTACCAGGAGCCAGGTAAATGCAGCTGCCATTTTTGGACTCTTAGTCCACAGAACCATGAGCTACTAAAGCTCTTTTCTTTATTTTGCCTAATCTTGGGTCTTCTGTTGAAACAACAGAAAACAGAGTAAGACAGCATGTTCTATTCTGCAGTTTTTCTCTGAGTGTCTACGGTGTGGGCTGCTCTGGTGTGCTGGGTGCTGCAGGAAATGTAACAATGAATTTGACAGTCTCCCTTCTCTGAATATTTATGAGGCTGTAAGTAATCATATTCCACATTGTTTGTTGGTTAATGAAGATGACTGAAAGATATCTCGAATGTAGACCTGGAAGGGGTTTCTATGCATTGTCTCACTGTAACTTTGGTGAGGAAGATGTAAGAAATGTCAAGTCACAGAAGTTAGGGATGTGCTCAAGCATACATGGCAAAGAGAACTGGAAATCAGATCTTCTAAGGCCTAAGCCAGAGACCCTTGGCTCTACCATTTTGCTTTGCTGCTCTGGTGCTACCATTAATATGTTAAAGCAGAGGCTTGGAGCAAGGGAATCAGATCGGTAAAGACTGGTGTGTAGAAAACAATACTCAGAAAGTATATGAATGTATAATTCAGTGAATGTGTAGGTGCATGTGTATGTGTGTGTCTGCACATGTGTATCTGAGTGAATGTACATGTGTACTTGAGTGCGTGTGAGTGTATCTGAGTGAATGTGTGTGAGTATGTTTTTGAGTATATGTATGTGTGTCTAAGTGTATGTATGTGAAGAAGTATGCCTTTGAGATTTTTAAAGGTGCTATTTGATTAGTGTCTCTTTAAAATTATATGGTCTGTTTATAGATTCTATCAGAAAATCTGTTTATAGATTCTATCAGAAAATATAAATTAGTTATGGTTTTAGAAATATTAAAAATCTGTCTAGCACTGAGAGGCCATCACTATCTATGAGGAAAATTTTTTCCAAAACACTTTATAAATAAAAGGCAACTTAGATTTCTGCAGCTTTCTATAGATATCTAAAAATGAGTTTTATCAACCAGAGATGTCTGTGGGGCTGGGCATCGGGCAGCAAAGATCAGTAACCATTAGTCATTAAAGGATGCTTAATTTCCTGCCTTCCTCCATCTGTCTGACCTCCTTTCAATGAAGGGAGGGAGGGAGGAGCTTTCAGGAGTTAATGAAAGTACTTTTACAACCAGAATGTAAGAAGACAAGAAAAGACACGAACATCACCGGGTTTTGGCAATTTGTAAGTTCAGGCAAGTCCTAAAGACTAATTTTTAGGTTTCTGATATTTTAAATAATTACAGAATCTTTTCTTTTGAGACTTGGGTGTGTCTATGTGTTTGACTAAAAAAACAAATAACTTCACTGTTACAAGTGTGTGTAGTGTTTCTTCGCTTTGGCAATTTTTATATTGCTAACCTGTTCTTTTGTGTTTACAAAGACAGCTGCAAACATTTGCCCATTCATTTATGCGTGCAAACAGTAAATGTTCATTGAGCATGTGCCATATTGCTGCATACTTGGCATTATACCATCTAAGGGAATGCAGAACCTTCATCTTGGACTTCAGCTTCCAGAACTGTGATAAAATAAATTTCTCTTCCCAAACAGTACAAGAGATAGCATGTGAAAATCAGCTTTCCTGACTTTTCCCTTTGTTGACCACTTCCCCCTCTTTCTAACCACATCCTGGATGACATTTTATTTCTCTTAGGTAGCCTTGCTTTGATCCTTCCCATGATTGTTTCTATGGTGCATCTAACAAATGTTCACATTCTTAGTGTGCAGATAGTTCATACATCTGTGCTATCAATTGGTCAGAACTCACTGCTCTGGCTATACTGCTTATTGCTATGGTCAATCCTGATTGGAATGCACATTTATGATTGGTCAATGCACATCCAATATGGTTGCTAAATAATGTGACTATTATTTCTGTCTATATTATTGGCACCATGAAGTATAAAGAGAAATTGATCACATCAAGCAGTTAAGTCAGCTTTCTATGTAGTCAGACCAGGCTATTTGAGAAATGTCAAAAGAATCCCCATTCCCAAAATGACAGTCTCATCAGCCTTTGATGGAACATAAAGTACTGTAGCTAGAGTCTCTCCTAATGAGTTTAATGATATTTACCATGAAGGATGATCAATATATCTAATATGTAAATCTTACCAGCTATTGCCAGTCATAGGCAAAACTCTTTAAATGAAATGTCTCATTTATTATCACAATAACCCTGCTATGAAGGTGAATCAAATGAGCATTAAATATGTGAAATAATCTGTTTAATGTTGTCAGCTATTTAAGAGTAAATAGGGATTCAAACCCTAAGATGAACCTTTATGTGCAGAATAGGAGGTGGCTATTGTCTACAGCTCAGTACTATTCTCTCACCTTCTTTTCCTAGCTTTTTTAATTCCTAAGAAAGTGATCCTCTTTCAGGGCATACGAAACTCTTTTGCAGCTCCTTTCTCTAGTCCCTCTGCCTGGAATGATATCCATCTTTTTATATGGCTGGTTCCTACCCTAACAATTTTACCTAAAAAGTATCCCAGTCTGTGTACTTAACACTCTGCTACACCACCTGATAGGGGTTATTTCTTTCATACAGGTACTGTCACAGTTTGAAAACTGTAGAAATGATTCCCATTTCCTGAAATGACACCCTCATCAGCCTCTGATGGAGTATAAAATACAGCAACTGGAGTTTCCTATAAATCAACACTGTTCTCATACATTCTCTTTTTAACTTTCTCATTCCTAAAAAATACTGATCCTCTCTTGTTTATTTGGTTATTTTCTATATGCAACTATTGAATGTAAGTTTTGCAAAGGCAGGGCCCTCGTCTTATACATGGCTGTGTCACCAATATCTAGGGACTGGGTATTCCATACAGTAGGCACTCTCTATACATGTATCAAATGCCAAAGGATAATCTATTGTGATCTGTCAAAGCCCTTTGCTCTTTGAGTTTAAGACTCAAAATGCATGTTCATGATAGAGGGAGAAATATGGCAGGCTGGATGATTCCTCTGATTGTATTCATCCTTACATCCTCAAAAGAGAAGGTTTTGAGATACCTGAGACAAAAAGGAGAGTTGCCATGTGGGCAGCTGAGAGTAGGGAAATAAGACCTGCAAAACAAATTTTGTTGATTAATCCTTTGACTACTGTAATAGTACAGAACTATTTTTTTTCCCTGAAAAATAATGCCTGGGCTTTCTTTGCATATTTCCAACTAGTAGGTCCTTCCAACAAGCATATATTAAGAACATAATGTATTTAAAGAACTATCCTTGGTAACTAAGGTGATTAATAAGGCAAAATCCCTAAGGACTCCTATGAAAATTGGGAGGGAAAGGGAATCATTACCAAATGGAGTTGTCTGGAAGGGAGATGGGAGTTGAGCCAGGCACTGGAGCAAGGGGAGGATTAGGGGAGAATTAGGTGAGAATTGTGTTCAAAAGCGTGTTCTCCAGAATGTGCCTAGTGTAAAAGAGTCATTGGCAGGAAGTAGACCTTGAAAATGATGTTGCTATTTTTAAATTTTCTCCCAATTTCCAAAAGGAGTTTCTGAATGGACCAGTGGTGTATTAAGTTTATTATTCCTGAAAGGGATGCAATGATTCAGATGGAGGGAGGCAAGCTGGAAAGGGAATCCATCAGCTTCCTATGAGGGACTGTACTTTGGGCACAGCCTGTGGTGGGCACAGCTTCCTCAATCCTCTTTATATGTGTAGGGTGGTGGGGTCAAATCTGTAGGATCCATGTCAGACTTGGAGCAATTGAGAGTGGTTGAACATATTGCTTTTTGGTTTTATAAAAAGCCCATTAGGATACCATTTTATTAGATGCTCTTGTGTCAGCAATACCATGACTATTTGTTTATGGGAATTATGAGCAATTTCTGTATCTCCAAGTGCTTTCTGAACCATCTAGGGCATAATGTACTATGTTAGTTAACATTAACTGTAAATGGAATTTGTGGGTAATTATAATTTACATGTAAGTTGTAATATGTTACCTTTCAATCATTTTCACATGCATCATTTGATGGACATACTTGTGTTTTAGCAGTTTAGAAAAATGAGTTTTGGAGATTCTAAATGACTTGTCCAAGGACACTTGTCTAATGGCTAAAGAATCCTAGTTTCAAACCCATTTCTTTTATTTTAAGCCTTTTATATCTTGGTGAAATTTGGAAGCTGGCATGTAATACACATGACAGATCTTTATTAAGCAGAATACTTAATCATTCTAGAACAAGTAATCTCAATGGAGTGCAAGGATGAACTGTATGTTACAGTGCAGTGGGTGTTTCAGAAATACTCATGGACAATAATGACATCATCTACCATTCATTCTGAATCAATCTGTCCCAAAAGGAATGTATCTCACAATGTTTCTCAAATATTTTTAACTGACATATTTTTAAATTAAATATTGACAATAATGTCCATGTTTCAACCCTCGTTGGGCCTTGGGCTCAATAATTCTTGGTTATGGAGTGTGGTTTTGTCAGTTTGATCTCATGGAATTTGCAGACAGTATCCATGTGCACAGAAACAGAACGATTCTGGCTGATAGAGAGAGGACGGGTGTGGAACAAGTGTGGCATGAAACGGAATGTTTGCTTTTTGCCACAGTCTGCTGATTCGACCTGCAAACCCATTCCCCAACTCCATTAGCAAAACCTGTAAAAACACAGGGGCCTCCAAAAAGACAACTCTAACATTTGCAGTCCAGAGAGATGTTTTGAGTTGAGAGATCTCAGTTCTATACTTATTTCTTGGGCCTGGGTAAGTTTTTGGCTTCAACACTTGTTTCTGGTTAGAAAGCTGAAAAACAAGGGTCTAAACACTGCGCTTGGATAGTAAAACACATGTTCACTTTTTACAGTGACCCTGGAAACAGACGGGGGATTCTTATAAATCACAAAGGAAAATAAATAACTTGACCTATGGAGGGAAAGAGACAACATGAGAAAAGGGACTTTGGAAAACGGCTGTCCCTGGATAGCAGTCTTGTGGTAAGTACTAAATATTCATTTACCACTCTATATGTTTTGGCTTAAATTGCATTATTCTTTGACTGTTATTTCCTGAACCCTGTGCTTTTGAAACCTCTATTCCAGTTACCCCATTAGCAACATCCCCTGGGATTTTGTTTTATTTATATTTTACGAACTCAAAGCCAGCAAATTATTGGAATGTTTGTATAGTGTCTTAATAGGCAAATGTCATAGTCTGTCAACGTTATATGTAATTACATTAATTCCCCCTGAAATACATTTTAGCCTATACAAAAACACTACTGTACCACTATGCCAAATGTCAAACCTATATATAGTTGTTTCACCACCCATTTATCTTAACTTTGGACCCATTTATCTTAAGTTGAACAAGAATTCAATACAAACTCAAATACTAAAGAGTCAGGAAAGTGTCATAGATCTTAGGTATATAACAGTTTGGTTATCCAGAAACTTTCTAAGGATTTTCATGTGATGAATATCATTCTTAACAACCTGATTGGATTTGCTTTCAGGTATGAGAATCTAGTAAGTGCAAGAAACAGACTAAGTCACTGATTTTGGAAGCTTGGGCACTTTTTCACAGGTTCTGGCCTAAAGCATGGGTCATCTTTAGTATTCTGCGAACAGCCAGAAATCAAACCAAGCAAGCTGCTCCTTTCTCTTTCACTCAATTTAGCAATTGGAAGTTTAGCTGGGTTCCTTCTTTCGCATGTTTGATGGGGATGCCCTTTGTGCAATTGTGTGCCCCACAGCACCAGGCCCTGAGCCTGGTGCACAGAAGGGATCCAATAAAATATTTGATACATTGATTTATCAGTTGTACCTCTAAACTCTGCTCGGTTGTGTACAGATTAGTTCTTTATCCAGTAAGATTGGACACTTCCCTTCACAAACTGTTCATAGTTGTGGATTTCTTGGAATCGAGGAAAGGGTTGTGTTAAGTAACTGTGGTGTGTCAAGTTCTTTTGCTATTCAGAATCAACTTCTCTGACTATGTGTTTTGTGCTTTGACTATATGCCGTTAGAGGCCAAGGTCTTTAGTGATATTTTAAGTTCTCCTTCCTGTGGATGTGACCTCATCTCATCTCATAGGTCTTCCTTTCTCCAGGCAGAAAACAGTGCAGATATGATGTGTATGCTCATGTCTATTCCCTTTTAACTTCTGGGAAAACTTGAAATAAAGGGATTGTTTCTCAGCCTCTTTGTAGAGCAACATGCCAATACGGTCTGTCTTGAGCTTTGGCAGGGACAAAGACTGCTGTATGGTATGATGTGAGCAACTCAGAAAAGATCCCCTTAACCAAGAAATATCCTTGTTGGTTGGTCCCCAAAGCCACAGATTTTTCCTTAGGTCTTGATTCATTTGCAAATGCCTTACAAAGGCAAACATACAAAGCTGTTGTCTTTCAATAATGCATAGTAGCTCTCAGTAATAAAATGCTTTGGATCACTTTCAGGTGTCATCCAAATGAGCAGAATTTTGTAGAGAGAGCCGGCAAATGAAAGGATGTAGAATCAGGAGGGCAAGAGGGGTTGGACAAGGCACAGGATGGGGAGGCCAGTGGCCATGAGGGTATTGGATGCCTACAAGTCAGAGAAAGAGGAAACAGCATCCGGGAAACTTTTGCCCACTTTCCAATATTGCCTAGAAACAGCTTGAATATGGGCATAAGTAAAATCTTGCTGCATTATTAGTGTTATGTGAAAACTTAAAACCAAGCTTGCTTTCCTATTGGCATGTGGCTCTATTCAAAGACTAGGGGCGGGCTATGAATTGAGTGGCCTAGAACACTGCAAAGATGAGAACTTGTTTTGGTACCAACTATGAATTTTATTTCCAGTAAATCTCCTTCTATCATGCTTAGGAGAGTTTTTGCATGAGCAAAAAGTCCTCTTTGTCTTTTAGAAGCAAATTAAGTGTTACATCTGTACCTCCAGATTGGGACAGTTCTATGACTACATGTGTGAGAATACTTAAATGCTGTTGAACAGGATACCACTTTGGAAAAGTGACTACAATTTTGTATAATATTATCTTCTTTATTTAAGATGCTGCTACTGGGAGAATGACAGCAAGAAGATTGTGTTTGTGTTGGTTCTTTGGGAGGGGGATTCTTAAAACTGCCTTGAAAGAGCTGTATCATGACTGTCAGGAAGACCTAGACTGGAATGAGGTCAAAGGTGATCAGCCTGTAAAGGACTCAAATATAAGAGATTGCCCCCGCTCTTTTTGCTCCATGCTGAAACCAGACTAGCAGGCAAGAAGCATTAGGGATGATTCTAGATTAGGGCTTCTGTAAAATATAAAAGAAAAAAAATTACTTAAAAACCCAAGAACTTGGCATTACATTCTCATTCCTGAGGCATATCTTTAATTTTTATTTCATTATTCTATTCTATTCTCTTTATTGAATCATAGAATGCTAAAGTGGGAATGAATTATCCAGTCCTTCACCTTGTACAAGAGATGGTTTAGGGCCCAGAGAGGTTAACTGCTTCTCCTGAAGTCATACAATTAGAATTACACCAAAAGTACAATGTGCGTCTCCGCCTGTCACTTTAGATCTTTATCATTTATTACATATTATACCAGGAAGAGGATGTGTCCTTTTGGGAAACTCACTAGAAGAAAGAGAAGCATATTAAAATTTTAAGTCTTGAAATTCCATTGCAATAATCATTATGACCCATATTTTTGAGAGTTAGGAGGCCCAGAGGTAATTTCTACTTGCATATTTTGTAGGAGAAAATTCCTCATAATGTCCTCCAAGAATAAGGTACTATTAACTTCATTACACTTTTTACTTTACCTAAGCAAATCATGAAGTGTGGAGTTAGAAATTATAGCTCCCTTGCAACGGCTTTAAAATTTTTAGGCTGGAGGAATTATAGAATAAAAAAAAAAAATAACAACTTGCAATCCAGACAGGGTAGAAAGCTCCAAATGAGAAAATGGAGTTTGTAGTCACAATTTCAGGACTTGACATGGGGGAGGTTTGAGGGTGAGGTTAGGGTGGGGATTTCTGCGTGACAGTATATTCACTAACATTTGTATGTGCTCTGGTACTACTGAAATATATTCTTTCATGTTGATGATTTTTTTTACTTTATAAATTACCTTTTTTTTAAGGAGAAAGTGATAGATAAGTGAAACTGAAATGGAAAATATGTAACAGTGTGGGGGTTGAAGCCCCAAAAGGTGAGGTTTTCCTCTACCAGCAGATATGAGTGAGTCGTCATTTATTCATGGTAAGAATGACTTTCTCTCTGATAACAATAGAAATCAAGGCCTCTTCTTGAGTCAAAACTGTTTAGCCCTCCCCAGGATGCTTTCTGATCACAAAAGGTCAGCAGTTCATACTGTTTTTTATTTGCAAAACACATTTCTGTGCTGCATGTTTAACTGTTTGACACTTGTAGCTGGGGTAGTATTTAGCTGATGAGAAGGCTGGGAAGTGAAATAAATAAATACACACACACACACACACACGTACATACATACACCAGCTCACACTTCAATAGCAAAACATCTTTCATTTGGGAGAAAATACTTTTTGTTTTTCAGCACAGATGAGAATAATGCTTCCTCTGATGGATTCTCTTGCTATCTTCTTTCTTCCTCCACCAAATGGAGAAATATGTGAACTGTAGTAGATCCTCAATTCTGACAGAAGTACTGTTTTGATAGATGCATGGGACAGAAATGGATGTATGTAGTAGAACTTTCATTTCATTCTTTGGCCTCTTGACCATTTGCATCAAATCATTATGGTAATCAAGCCCTTCCACTGCATCCCTAACTAAGTGGATTCAGCAGCTTCATTGAAAACCTGCTGTGGGAACATGCTGGAGGAATTGTTTCTCCCTCTGGGTCTACTCTTCATCCTTCCCTACCTGGCTGCGCACTCATAGGCCTTGGTGAAAGGCTCCCTTGCCTTTGCACCTTGGTGGAGGTCCAGTGGGAGGATCAATGTCTCCTCCTGCTCTCTCCATGCCTCCGCATGGACTCTTCTGCCTCACGTTGCAGTTTGGGTTGGGCAACCCTCTCTTTCACTGTAGCTGCAATTATAATGGTAGAAGTAAAGGAGTTTTGTCACCTTCTCCCTGCCAGTGCCCCTTCAGGCTTCTTCGTGGGGATGGCTTTTGGCCATTACCAGTGGATTTCTTGCTGGCTTTCCATAGCCCTGACCATATGTCAGAAAATCATTCCCCTTCATTAGATGATTCGCAAGTCACCTCTTTCTGCAAGATGCCCTGGCTGATACAGCAAGTGCTTATCAACTGTGGAAGCTGATCTAAGAGGAAAAGTAAAACCACACAGTGTGGTGATGCACAGTGTGACATTATAGGAACAGGAGCTGAGATCACTCTGGGAGGATGTGGGGAGAGACTGTGGAGGAGCTGCTGTTAGAGTCATGCTCCGAAGCAATGGAAAGAATTTGATTGAAGACTGGAAGAGAAAGGAAGGGGAAACTCAAAGACATTGTCCTAAACCCTTGGTGACAACCCCTGTCATTACTGATTCCCCCTCCCCCTAAGGAAATGTCTTCCATATATCAAATTTAAATCTGTTCTGTTTTATATGCAATTATTTCCTACCCTGTGTAATGACCAAAAGTAATTTTAATGAAGGGATTAACAAACTCTTTCTAGAAAGGTCTAGAGAGTAAATATTGGGAATATTTCTGGTTTTCCAGGCCGGATGAATAGCTGCAACTACCTATTGCTGTTTTGTATCAGAAAAGCCGCCATAGACAGGCCCTGAGCTAATGAGTGTAGTAGTGTTCCAGTAAAGCTTTATTTATAAGGACAGGCAACTGGCCTGGCTGGATTCTGAAGGACACCAGCATGCATAAGAAAAATTAAATATTTGGAAGTCTGGGCTCACCTGTCCTCAGTGTTAGCTTTATGAGTAGGGATTTGTGTTTTTCCTTAGTGTATACAGTATGCTAAGGCAGGCAGAAGAGAGGTGTGAGGCTTGTATAATAGAACATATTACCAAGTGGCAAAAAACAGGGCACCAGGAAAGTATTTGAGAAAATATATTCAAAACATTTAGAAAATATTGCCATAGAGTATGTCCAAACATACAAAATAGGGATGTTGTTAGCGTTTCTCAGTCCATGCAGGGGGCCCTAGTTATAGTATGTGTCACTTAAAGACGCAGATAGGTTCTGGGGATACGCTGGGTGGTTTCATCATTGTGTGAACCTCATAGAGAGCACTTACACCAATCTGGATGGTGTAGGTACGTCTCTAGACATGACCCCTTGATATAATTAAGAAATGCAGTAATCATGGTGTGTACGAGGCTGCTGCTG
This sequence comes from Aplodontia rufa, assembly GCA_004027875.1. Taxonomy (NCBI): domain Eukaryota; kingdom Metazoa; phylum Chordata; class Mammalia; order Rodentia; family Aplodontiidae; genus Aplodontia; species Aplodontia rufa. Next base: position 14,972 of record PVKS010015073.1, on the reverse strand, counting down.
GCATAACACAGAATACTGCTTAAGAAGGAGTGCATTCTAAAATAAGGATAAAATAAAAAACATAGAACAGTACACTCAAAATCAGTAACAGTCATTTATTTTTTGCTTTCAAGTATTATGTGGAATAAATAATGTCATGTACTATACTCTTTTTCAAAAAAAGAGGGGACAGTGAGAGAGAAAGAGAGAAGCAATTTATATTTAGCTTTTCATGTGACTTTCATTCATTCCGTGAACACTTTGCTGTGTACGTAGTGCTGGGGTTTGAACTCCCATACTTGTGCATGCCAGGCAAGCGTCGTAACAGCCGAGCCACCGCTCCAGCTCCTACTATACCTTTTCATATGACTGGCAGCACAGTGGGTTTGTTCACACCAGCATCACTGCACACATATGAGGGATACGTTGCACTACGATGTTAGAATGGGTCTGATATCACTGGGTGGGAGGAATTTTTCAGCTGCATTAAAATCTTAAGGGATTGTGGTGGCAGACGCAGTTCATCACTGATTGAAACATCATTATGTGATACATGAATATACTAAGAACAAAATCTCCATTTTGCAGTGCTTCAGGCATGAGTGGAGCTTTCTTGACTCTCCAGGTGCCCCATATGACCTCCCACTCACCATGGGGATGTTATACAGAGATCAATACAAATGGCTTATTTTTCCCCTTAAATATGGGCTTACAATTAGAAGGGAATCATTATCAAACAATCAAGAACAAATGTAAAATCACAGAGCAAGCCAAGGCTGATGCCATTCCATGGTTTCCCCCCTTGAGTTCCCTATGGTTCCATGTTTCTCCCTATTTAAACCTTCTGTTAAATGGACTTCTCATGGAAGTCAAAGGTTTCCCTCTGAGTTGATCCCCCCATACTCCCTCCCTCCTGTCTCCTTGATATCCTTCCTATTCCCTCCCCGCTTCCCAGCCCCCCTTCCAGGGCCCCTCCCTATGTCTCCCAGAATCCTAGGCAAGGTTCCCCCTGTTTGTGTAAAAATTCATACATGCTGAGGTTATTATTGCTTAACCATCTATCATACTTTATCTGAGGTTATTATTGCTTAACCATCTATCATACTTTATCTGGTTGTATTTTAGCTTCCACAAATGAGAGAAAACATTCAGCCCTTGAGTCTCTGAGTTAGGGATATTCTTTCCATCTCCATCCATTTGATATCAAATGCCATAATATTGTCTTCTCTAATGGCCCAGTAGTATTCTATTGTATCCACTCGTCGAGTGAGGGGCATCTGGGTTGGTTCCATAATTTAGCTATAGCAAATTGAGCTGCTATAAACATTAGTGAAGCTGTGTCTCTATAATATGCCAATTCTAACTCATTTGGGAAAATATCCAGGAGTGAGATAGCTGGGTCATAAGGTGGTTCCAGCTCTAATTTTTTGAGGAATCTCCACATTGCTTTCCAGAGTGGTTGAACCAGTTTGCAGTCCCACCAGCAATGTGACAGTGTTCCTCTTTTCCCACAGCCCCTCCAGCATCTGTCATTGTTCGTGTCCTTCATTTTTGCCACTCTGACAGGAGTGAGGTGGAATCTCAGTGAAGTTTTGATTTGCATTTCTCTTATTGCTAGTGATGTAGAGCATTTTTCTGAAATGTTTATGGGCTTTTTGGACTTCCTCTACTGAGGAGTTTCTTTTTAGTTCTGTAGCCTATTTATTGATTGTATTATTTGTGGCTTTGGTGTTCAGTTTTTTTAGTTCTTTGTATATTCTGGATATTAGCCCTTTGTCCAAGGTGTAGCAGGCATGGATTTTCTCCCATTCTGTAGGATCTTTCTTGAGACTCTTGACTAAATCTTTAGATGTGGGATAGCTTTATAATTTAATTGCATCCCATTAATTTACTCTTGACTTTACTGCTTGTGCCATGGAAGTCCTATTAAGGCAGGCAGTACCAACCCCTTTGTCATGTAGTGTTGATCCTACTTCTTTTTCAAGCAATTGTAAAGTTGCTGGTTTAATATCCAGCTCTTTGAACCATTTTGATTTAATTTTTGTGCAGGGTGAAAGGCAAGGATCCAATTTCAGTTGTCTACATATGGCTATCCAATTTGTCTAACATCGTTTGTTGAACAGGTTTTCTTTCTCCCACACTATGTTTTTGCCCCGTTTATCAAATATCAGATAGTTAAAGGTATGACGGTTTATCTCAGAATCCTCTATTCTATTCCTTTGGTCTTCAGTCCTCTTTTGATACCAATACCATGCTGTTTTTGTTACTATAGCCCTATAGTATAATTTCAGGTCAGGAATTGAGATACCACCTGTTTCCTCCTTCTTGCTGAGTAATGTTTTGTCTATTCTGGGTCTTCTGTTATTCCGTATAAATTTAGGAATTGCTTTTTCTATATCCATGAAGAATGATATTGTATCTTGATGGGGATTGTATTAAATCTGTATAGGGCTTTGGGTAGAATGACCATTTTGATTATATTGATTCTGCCTAACTATGAACATGGAATATTTTTCCATCTACTCAGATCTTCTACAATTTCTTTTTTTTTAAAGTTTGATTGTTTTCATTGTAGAGGTCCTTAATATCCTTTGTAAGATTTATGCCCAAGTATTTCAGTAAGCTTGACCAGAAGACTTCTAGAGCTTACAATAGGCTTATTTTGAAGGTTCTTAGCTATTCTGGTTGGAGTTCCTTAGCCACTTCTACTGATAAAGGAATACAAAAAATACTGTTTACTCAGTGCCTCTGCCATTTGGAAAATACCAACTTGTCCTTGAGAAGTCTGATCTTTACTCTGACATCAAGATTGTTTTGAGATTCCCAAATTAATTGGGGAGGAGGGAGCTTCCCCCACCCCATTGCTTCATGCTTCGAGTAGAGCTATCTTTTCTGCTGTCCCCTAGATGTACTAAGAAGAACAGTGACCATGATCTGGAGCCAACTGTCTGAATGTATGGTGATGTCTGAGGATCTGGCCGAGGTCAATTTTAGGAAAAAGCAACAGGTGGAGAATAGTTCAGCTTTGGCCTGGGTTAATAACCTTCTGTTAGATCCAGAAAATGTTGGAGAAGTACCTTGACCACCAGCCTCCCAACAGTGAAGGATCTCTGGGTGATGTGGATGGATGTGGAGCACATGGGCTAGGAGAAGTTGAGGGAGGCTGGGCGAGGAAGGTACTATCCACAGAAGCTAGTTGCTAGGAGTCTTGAAGAAGCTCTAGAAAATCAGAACTCAAGAAAGACAGTGCTGAGAGGGAGGCTGGATATTTGCAGCAACACTGGTACCGAGTACAGAGTCTAAGTCTAAGCGGGGGACAAGATGAAGGACAGCAGTAAAAGAAGTTCAAATAGTAGCTATAGGACATGTCTGCAGTGGGGGCTGAGGGAGTCTTAACATCAAAGTCACTTTAGAAGGTAGCCCTGTGTGCTCAGCTGGTGAATCATGCATTGAGTCTAGATCAGAATGGCTTCCTTCTCTTAGGAATGGTTGAAATTTATTCAGGATTTATATTTGCCAAGCATTTTCCTTAATGCTTTAAATGGAAACTTCAAAAAATACAACTACCTTTTAAGCCAAGAACATTAATTTTTTATTGAGAAATTTATTTGTTGAACAATCATACAAGTTTTTAACAAAATAATATAAAATGTATATAGATTCTAAAGTTTAGATTTACCCCCAAGACTGTCCCCCACAATTACCCAGCCTTATCCCTCCCTTCCCCTTCCCGTAACATCTCTAAAAATGTATTAGGTTGTATAACTTTACAACTTATCTGGATTTAACACATGATAATAGACCATCTTTCTCAATGGCCAGGGTCTAGTTCCAGCCTCCACAGATGAGTGAAGACATTCGACCCTTGGTTCTCTGGGTTATGCTGATTTCACTCAGCATAATTTCTTCCATAGCCATCCATTTATCTTCAAAGGCTGCAATATCATTGTTTCTAATTGCTGTGTAAAGTTCCATGGTATATATGTACTATAGTTTTTGGATCCATTCATCTAGTGAGGGACATCTGGGTTGTTTCCATAATTTAGTAATTGTAAATTGAGCTGCTATGAACATAGATATTGCTGTGTCACTATAATGTGCTGAATCTAAGTCCCCTGGAAAGATACCCAGGAGTGGAATAGCAGGGTCACATGGTGGACTCATCCCTAGTTTTTTGAGGATTCTCCACACTGCTTTTCAGAGGTGCTGTACCAGTCTGCAGCTCCACCAACAGTGTGCTAGTGTGCCTATCTCTCCACAGCCCCTCCAGCATCTATTATTATTTATTTTCTTCATTTTTTTGGTATTCTGATTGGCGTAAGGTAAGATCTTAATGTAGTTTTCATTTGCATTTCTCTGATTACTAGTGATTTAGAGCACTTTCTCGTGTATTCATTGGCTTGATCAGTGTCCTCTGTTGATAAGTTTCTATTTAGCTCTTTGGTCCATTTATTAATTGAGTTGTTTGTGTTTTTGTAGTTGAGGTTTTTGAGGATTTTGTAGATTCTGGATATGAGTCCCCTGTCCGAAGAATCATAGCCCATGATTCTCTCCATTTCCATAGGAAACCTCTTGACTCTTGATTGTTTCCTTGGAGTACAAAAGCTTTTTAGCTTTATGGCATCCCATTCACTGATTTTTTACTTTACTTCCTTCACTTCAGGAGACATGTTGAGAAAGTCTTTGCCTACTCCCAAATGGTGAGGTATTGGACCTAATTTGTCTTCCATCAGTTGCAAGGTAGCTGGTTTAATTCCTAGCTCCTTGATCCATTTTGATTTGATTCTTGTGCAAGGAGAAAGATATGGGTCTAATTTCAACTTTCTGCAAGTGGATGACCAGTTTGTCCCTTTTTACAGATGAGGAATCTTTAGGAAGTTACTCAGCTTCCTTTAGGCTACTGAAATGGTGAGTGATGGAGAATTCACCTTGGATTTTCCTACCTCTAGACTGTACTTTTTCTACATAGCTTGCAACTCTGAAGCAGAAAACACTTGTTTGACAGTAACTGGGAGTTCCTCCATGGGGCTTCCCAACCTTAAAGAGCCCCAGCTACTGCAAGAGGGTTAGAGGTTTCCATGGCTATTCACAGATCCACTAAACCTGCACCCACAGTTACGTGGGCCAGGCTTGATTTCTGCAAAACAATCACTAAAGAGATGTAGTTATGGGTGGAAGACTTAGAAAGAAAAAGAATGTGAGTGTTCAAACATGGGGCTAGGCATGCTTTCTGATCTAGTGATTTTTCTGAATAAACAGATCTTTGAACCAACATAAACTGTAGAATAATAAATATTTTTACCTGGTAATGACTGATTATGATATATGCATGTATGAGGTATAATTATTGATAAAATTGGGAGCAGTGTAAAGAGGATCTGGCGAGTAATGGACCACATTCAACATATAGCTGTCTCCAGGATGCAACAGAGTTTCTATCTTGAGTGATGATCCTGTCCAATGACTGCATATTCTTTAGACTGGGCAGCTGACTCACGGAGGTAGGTGGATAACAGAATTCCCCATAAGGAGCTTCCTAAGAAATGCCGCTTGTGCACCCACTACCTGAAATTTGCACTGTCTCCTCTGATATTGCCCAAAGGAGGATCTTTCTTCCTTGTGGTTTATGTCACTCTGAATTGTTCTTCCTCCTTCTCTCCTTCTCATCATTGATAATAAGACAAACCCATATAGTAACCATATCTTCCAACTTTCCCTTGAAAATGTTCTTTTCTGAGCTGGTCTTTATCATTTCATATAACCCAAGGTTACATGCAGAGTTTCTTAAACCTTAATACTATTGACATTTTGGACTTACTAATTCTTTGTCATGGGGCTGCCCTTTGCATTGTAGAATGGTTAGCAGGAAACCTGGTCTCTACCTATTTGTTTTCAGTCACACCCCTCCTCCATTTATGACAACCAAAACTGCAGACCTGGCCACCTGTCTCCTGGGAGACAAATCATACAGGAGTGAACAAAACTGTTACCTCCACAAAGACATGGTCCATGTCATGTTCACATCACTACACCTGAAGTCTGGCACACAGAAAATACTCAGTGAAATGACACGTGAAGGAGCTTACCAGGGAGTAGTTGTTCATGAGCTAAGGATCTGCCTGCAGAAGATCCTGGATGTGCAGTAAAGGGGGACCTACGTGGAGAGACACTGAGTGCTGCTGCTGTTTGGAAAGAGGAGATGGCATACTGCTTCTCAGCGTTTCCCAAGGATGATGTTAGTGTGTGTGTAAAATTTTGGTTTTACGTAAGAGATTTTTTTTTAAGAAAGTGTACAGAGAGAGAGAGAGAGAGAGAGAGAGTGAGAAAGAGAGAATCAGGTTTATTTAGTTTTTCACGTGGCCGTCATTGTTCTGACACTTCATTGTGTACATGCTACTGGGGTTCAAACCCATGTACTTGCGTATGCTAGGCAAGCAGCATAACTGCCAGCCACTGCTCCTGCCCACCTAAGAGTCTCTTAACATAATATCCTGGACTATCTTGAGTCCCAGGGTGCTTGAGAGGGGAACTTTATTAAATGACTCCCAAGGTTTTGAATTCTTTGAAATATTTTCTACTAGATTTCATGTTTCATGAATTTGTGTAATTTTCTGGGGAGCCAATCTGTAGATACTTTCAGATTCTCAAGGATGTCTGTAACCTAAGAATGATTCAGTGGCTTTACCTGCCATTAGTGCTTCCTACAGCACTTGCCCTTTGCACCTGCCCATATGGATTTCCATTCATTGCTGGGGTCATGAGCAGGAGGTCTGGTAGCCCCAGCCTCTGTCACCTCTTCTCAGCTGAAGCAGTGAGTGCTGTCTGCCAGCATCAGCTGTGGTTCTGTGCATCCTTGGGGTTTCTGAGATCAGTAAAACTACATAAGTACTGGACACATTTTGAAAGCCATTTTTAAATGCTATGTTATTGACAGATGAGGAAATAATGTTGCTTCCACATTGCAAATAAGTACAAATGAGCAGAGGTTCGCTTGGCATGTTCCGTGCTTTCTTAGGACTCTGAGATCTAATTGCCATTCTCTTGGTGTCTCAACATGTTTCAATAATGGGAATCATCAGATCATAGGAGTTTCCATGGCAACTGGGTTTGCAGCGTCTTTTGGCAGTCTAGGATTGTTTCTGTGGCTGACTCTCTAGTGCTTTGTCCATAACAACAGGTAGAGCCTTCATCGATCTTCTTAGAAGCTAGTCTTCAAACTAATAGGCTTCTGGGTGTTCTTTCTAGTTGCCTGTTTTCCTTCCTTGAGTTTCTCACCAATCAGCATAGGAATTAAGCACCTACAGGATTTGAAACTCTGTGAAATGAGTGCTAAGAAATGCAAAGCGTGGTTTCTGCTTTACAAAGCTCTAAAAAATCTGGTCATATATACATAAATCATACTAAAATCAGGAGGTGTACAGTTGTGCACACAAAAACACTGACAGGATTTACAAAGAGTAAGTTTCCCTCTGGCTTTATTGATAGGAAAGGCTTACCCCAAGGAGGAAGACTGTCAAATCTTTCTTTAGAATATTAGTCTAAATTTAATCTATGATGTACCCAAGTTCCCTGTAGCAAAAAATTTATTGAGAAAGCCAGATGCCTGGCTTATACTTGAGAAATTGCCAAGACCCTAAGCAAGCACCACTGTAATCCCGAGTTATCATCACAACTCTGCTTTGTTCCCTCCAGCCACCCCTCTCCACTCCACTTTTAGTATTTTCTTACTGTATGTCCTGGTACAAGGCACAAGATATCACACAGATAAATCAGTTTTATTTCTTGTCTTCTTCATTTATCAGTGTAAGTTGTACCAACTGTATGTACCTCAGCTGTATTTTTGCATTCTAACCATCTACACAAATTTACCACCCTGGACAGTAGTTGGTTATTATCAATTAATATTTATTAAACATCTACAGGGTTCATGACCATGAGTGAAGCATTACTGTTCCTTGGCTCAGCTGAGCCAGCATTTCTGAGCTTTCTTCTGCTTTTCCCCCATAGCCCTCATCTCTATCCCATTTTCAATTAATATTTGCAAGAGCAAGTCCAGGAGCTGTTGTATCAGAACTGCTTCACTCAGCACCAGCTGCGCAGCCTCAGCTCTGTCGCTTTGCTCTACCAATTTCGCATTTCTCTTCTAACGTGGAATCCCATTTGTCTGGGATGCTCTCAACAAGTCCAAATGGTAGTTTCTTCTGGTTCCTTTGCATTTCAGGCAGTTCCAGATGTTTCCTCCTCATAAATTTCAGTTCCCTAACTAGGCTTAATGGATCATAATTGTCCATTTCCAAAGATGCCGCTGAGGTTTGCTTGCCTTCTGTCTTTCGGCACCTTTGTGGGTCTTAGTTTTAAGCAGTTGCTTCCAGCTTCGTAGGTTTCCTAATACAGTTCATTCATCAACTGCTCTCATGCACATGGATGTGTTGATGGAAAAAAAATAATTTCTTCTGGTAAATTCTGGGATCCATCTGTCAGAGCCGGCAGATAAGTGGTCTCAAGGGCTGTTGGCCTATTTTGCAAGGAGGAGCTGTTGTCAGGGGACTGCCATCTTTGGAGATGGAATAGTCATGGGGGCTGGCAGTAGTCCAGCATAAGCGGGCACAGTGCTGAGAGCAAAGTCCTTGCAGGCACCAACTGGGTAGACTGGCGTGTGTCTAGTGCTGTCATTCTTTCCTCACTGTGTGGAAAGGATGCCAGCCTTCTGGGCATGGGAGCGAGGAATTTGTAGACCCCCTTAGGGATAATGAGGAACTATTTGGAAATCTTCTGGATCAAATTTGATAGGCCCTTGAGGCAGAATATTTGATTTAATTCCTGATTGGTGAGGTGAAGTAAGAAGTGATGGAGAGAGGGCTGGGGAAACAGGGCTGATATGAAGAGCACTGCTCATTTTCTTAGGAGCATCTGAATAACTTTCCATAGTTCTGTCTCCAAAGATCGTATGTTGACAATATTGTTTCCTTACTTGCTACATCAGTGAGGTCCTGGAAGGGGACAGATGGAACACTCAAGCCAGCTAATAGAGGAGAGGTGAATAAAGGGTATCTTTATATAGGGGTGGCAGGATGTAGGGAACTCAAGATAATAGTGTAGCTCCCTGGGGCTGGAAAGTTGGGAGCCATTATTCCTAAATCTAGGAAGTGCCTGTGGAAACGTGACTGTAAGGAGACAGCCACCTGGTGGGAAATGCCCCCATAGGTGGAGGTTATGGCTAATAGTGTCCCCAGGAGCAGCGGATCAGGACAAGTTTACCCCCTCTCACTCTCTTCCCACACTCTAGTCCCCTTGTGGTTGCCTCCACTGGGTGAGCCCAGTTGGGAACCAGCAATAAAGGGTTCCATGCAGTGCCCTGAAACAAGAAATAAAAGGGGTAAATTGGGAAGGAACAACAGAGTGTATCTAGCACAATTATCCTATATAATAATATATACCACCATCCCACTCCCTCCCTCCTCACTATTCTGTATTAAGAAAACACTAACCTTCATCAGAGTAGTCCATCTACATAGTGAATGTCTATGCATAGTTGTCTAGTTCATTCTCTTGGACTTGTCACCTTGGTTTGGCCAGACAATAGGATAATATCTTCAGAACAGAAGTTCACATACCGAGTTGGTTTCCTAGTCTTCTCTTCAAACACCAAAAAGCTTGGTGTGGGGCTGTGTACATGTTGTATGATGCTGGACTACAAGGATAGTGATCTAAAGGATTAGTTGTTTTGTTAAAATTCCAAGTCCTGGGGCAGGAGTGGTAGTTCAGCGGTTACAGACCTAGCCTGGCTTGCGTGAGGATGCAGGTTTGAACCCCAACACCACATACACAACGAAGTATCAGAGCAATGAAAGCCACATGAAAAACTAAATAAAATTGATTCTCTCTCTTTTAAAAAAAAAAATCTATGGGCTGGAGCAGTGGCTCAGCGGTTTTGGCGCTTGCCTGACAAGCGCGAGGACCCGGGTTCAAACCCCAGCACCACGTACATAACTAAGTGTTGGAGCAACGAAGGCCATGTGAAAAACTAAATAAAGTTGTTTCTCTCTTTCTCTGTCTCTCTCACTGTCCTTCTCTCTTTAAAAAAAAAAAAATCTAAATCCTTAGATCAAACTTAAACTGAACCCTTAGAGTGTGGCCTTCAGCTAGCTTTGTAAACTCCCCTACCTTCTCTGGCCTTTGCAGTGGGGTTGCCATGAAAGTTAAGTGAAATAGAGATCTAGGAATTGTTTTGAGGCTGTAGGATCCTATGCAAATTAAAGATGTTGAAAACGTCATGGAAGTGGTGCAGCTCCTATCTGGTGAATTTTAGTTCATCAGAACTAAGCAGCAGCAACAGCTCAGGAAGGTAGTTGTATTAAGTGTTTACTGTGTGCAAAGCACTCATTATAAGGGGTATAATGAAACCGAATGTCCTGTAATGTGGTAGAAAGAGTGTAGGTCGGTTGGAGAATCAGCCTGTATTGGATGTGAATGTGAACCTGCTACGTACGCCTGTGTGATCTCAGCCAGGCTACTTACCTTCTCAGAGTCTCCGTTCTCATCCATAATCAGAGGTGATAATCTCCAACTCAAAGAGCTGCTGGGAGAATTAAGGGAAAGCACTCTTAACACTGATAGAGCACGCAGCGCAGCGCTTGTTGTATGGTCTTCTCTACACTGAAAATAAGCAGAGCCGACTGATGTGGCCTCTCCAGATGGCGGTTTTCTTTGTCTGCATAAGGAAGGAGGCATTCAGAAAAAACGTCTTGAGAAATGGTTTGATTTGCATTATACACATATGGTGTTAAAAACACAATGGCATATTGGTGATGTTATCAGTCAGCCACATCCACCTAAGTCTTTTCTACAGGTTGGATCTCACCAAGCCTGGGATTCCTTTCTTCTTAGTCCAGTTGCTCAGCAGTACCCTATTAATGAGCTGTATGCCTTCTTATGTGGAGCATTATATTTTTCTGGAACTTTTGGCCTTTTGCCCCACCCCTGAAACCCAGCCAATATCTATTTATAACAGGTAATTTTATTCCAAAGGCTTCCAGAAGAGCCCATAGTCTTCCAAGCAAATGTACAGTGTCTCCCTATGGCAAGGTCCTGCTGGGTCTTTCTGCCCTAGGCCCTGTAAAATGGGGCTGGAGACTGGGATGCTTCCTTTGTCCATCTTATTCCTCCAATTGCTTTGAGCTTTGCCAACTCAGAGCAGTGGGACACAGGTTTTGTGGAAGGCCCTGGGGAACATTTCCCATCTTACTCCCTCCCTTTACTGCGATGGGGGAAAGACTTGGAGGGGTTGAAGTGGAAAAAGTTTTCCACTACATAAAGAGAAGGAAAGAGGAAACAGGGTCCCCGTGGCCTCTTGCCAGGCCCCAGGAATGCACCAACCCTGGGAACTGGCTTGCTGCCAGCCTCCTCGGAGGCTGCTGACTTGGGAAAACTGGCTCTCTAGCTGTTGCCAAGAATGCAGACAATGGGCTTTTGGACAGTTCAGCTTTTGAAAGTTTGGCTTTTGTTTTATCATGACCAAAGGTAACATTTATTGGGCACCTATGTATGCATGCCAAAAGATAAAATGCATGATTGGAAAGCAGTGTAACTTAAACCAGGCAGAAGCACCAGGGCCATGGTTTAGTATTTATAGCCTACGTCTAATTGAGGCCTAAGCCTCGGCTTGGGTACATTGCTACCTTAGACACAAGCACTGAGCCACGCTGGATTCTAGAATTAAAGTTAGTTTTTCAAGTGCTAAGCTGAGCTACACTGTGTCACATGGAAGGGCTGACATAAGTGAAATCATTTTATCCAATTGTCATTTGGTTGAGAAAGGACTTTGAATGAGTGAGACATAGTACAGGTGTGTTTCAACGGAGGAAAAGAGGCCGAGGCTCAGCATTTAGTTCAGGATAGAGTAGCCTGGCCTATATGGAATGCTGAATTTGGGGATGGAAAGAGGGGGGAAATTGCACACTACCTTTGATGCGTGATAACAGTATTATGTAACAAATAAATGGCCTAACAGTATCTCATGTGGCTTTTCGTAAGCAGTATTGGTAATAACAACAATTAATTTTAGAGTAGGATGCTAGACTTAGAATTATATTGGCTCACTTAATTTTCACAACTGTTGTCCAATCAGGTTACATAAAATCCCACTGTATTGATGAAGAAACTGAGGCTCAAACTTAAATAACTTGTCCAAGGTCATGTGACTACTAAACACTAATGTCTGTCTTCCTGTGAAGTTCATGCTGCTGATGCTTGTACTGTGAACACATCCCTTGAGCACTTTTCGAAGCTGAGAGGCGCTTTCTGGCTTCCCTTTCCCGTGGTGATGTGTTGGTTACTCCCAGCATCCCATCTTCCACAGGCTCAGTGCCATAGTTTGGTCATTTTATGGTGAGTCTTCTCAAAGTAGGTCCCCTCTGATTGGAGCCTTTGACTCAAATAGCTGCCCACTTTCCCTTCCTCTGTATTGTGATGAGAGCTTCTGAGAGGGACGAATAGAGAGAGTTCCCTGGGGAAGTCCCAGGAAGATGTGCTGGCCTTCACCCTTTCCCGTTTACGCTACCACAGCTCATTTTGAGAAAGGTCTATCTGTGTGAATCCAGATGCACACAAAAGATACATCAGGAATTGCTTTTCTTTTTCCAGGAAGATTCCTCACATAACAAAGAACTCATCCAAGTATTTCTTTAAATAGCATTAACGCATTTCAAATTGTATTTAATTTTCAAAAATTCAATTTGCATAGTAGTTTCCCATGGAGTTAAACCTCTAACATCAGACCTTCTTTCTCTACGATGGAAAACAGATCACAGATGGTATTTGGGGTTTAAGTACTTTCCCTGGGAGTCCTGAAGGGCCTGGAGAGCCTGTCATTGTACAGAGAAAGTTTGCATTCAAGGGAAGAGGAGGAGAGCCACAGACAGGGTTCCCAGGCCCCAGTCCCTTCCTGACTGTGTCTCACTTCCTTCACTTTTGACAGCTCTGATGGGGCTGATTGACAGATAAAGGCCAAGTAGGACCCTACAGTTTATTCAGAGCAACTCAGACCTCTTCATAAACTTCCTGCATGTCTATAAAGGACTTTTCTATTATGTAGTTCTATAAAAATTCTCCCTCCTTGAAAAGTATATCCATCAAACATTTATTTTTATAAATCTATGGTACCCAGCCCTTTGATTAAAGGAAAGAGAAAGCATAAAGGGAGGAAATTAACTTAGATGTAGATTATAGAACATGCCAGGCACAAAGATCCTCCACACATATTTTCTTTAATCCTCCATTAAATAAATATTTATTTTGCTCTCTTCTTTTCAGAATTTCATGTTGAACAAGACAGATGATAGCTTTCTTTCACAGAGCTTACATTCAAATAATTTTTCCACCAAGTTTTAAAACATACACCATGATTCCCATTTTAAAGATGTAGAAACTGAGGCTTGGAAAGGTTAAATAACTTGTTCCAAATCATGCATTAGTAAGAGTAGGAACTGAGTTGGCACTAACGCTTACATCTGACTGTAAGCCTATTTTTTGGTTTTTCTGTACCCTGTACTCTTTGGAATATTTTATTAAGACATTTAATTAAGGAGCTAGTCTGTTTATGCCCCCTCATCTATCTATATATACATACATACATATATATAATTTTTTTGGTAATTAAATATTGTTTGAAAATGATAAAACTATTTGTTATAAGTGAGGAATTAACTAGGATGAGTCTTAGTATAATAAGAGCAGAAGAGCAGGAAGATAGTTTGTCCTTCTTCCTAAGTGATTACCAGACCCCAGTGGAAAATTGGCAAATTAAGTATATTGATTATTAGAAAATGCACATTGGGTATTCAAAGTCCTCTGCCCACAGAGAATCCAGCGAAAGATTGGTACCTTGTAGCATGTGGCTGCAGGACTCCTTTAGGAAGGAAAATGAAACCAACTTATGGAAACTAGATACAGCTCTAAATACCATAAAACAGAACCCAGCTCTACCACTGAGTAGCTGTGTGTACTCTTCATATTATTTAACCTTTTATTGTTTTTTTTTCTCCTGGGGTTGTGTAAGGATCAAATGACACAAGAATAAAATATATGTGTGTGTGTGTGTGTGAGAAAGAGAGAGAGAGAGAGAAAGAGACAGAGAGAGAGAGAGAGAAAGAGAGAGAGAGAGAGTGAGTCCGGGAATGTTATGCTCTGGAACAATGAGAACTGTGAACTGTGATAATTCAAGAGGCAGAGCAGGCAAGAGGGGCCATTTGTTCACAGTATCATCCCCAATGCCTGGGAGAAAGGAGCATGCAAAGATGGGCAGATGGTTCTTCAAGGACCCAGTAAAAGAGATAAGCACAGCAGTCACTATAATCAAGTAAGAATGAAGCATTGTTGATGATGGGGCTGGATTTGTTCCCTTTACACATGTCCATTGCCCCTAGGCAAAGCTTTATCCTAGTGAGCACCTGTGTGAGCTATGCACACTCCTAATTGGAGAACCAGAGCTGACAGTGCTTCTCTCCACTCCCAGGTACCCAGGCAGCAGGCTGCCCAATCTGAGCGTGATATAACATCATACAGATGTCTGTTATCATGCATGTGAAGAAAGGGTCCACCTTCCCTCCAGGACCCTGCCCGCCTCACATAAAGCCTCTGCATTGTGCAGGCACACCTGGAACCTTACCATTTATCACCATTTGTCAAATTTTCATTGAGCACCTTATGTCCAAGGCACTATGCTCCTATTAAAATCTTCTCCATACAGCCCCTCTGGAACGCAGTATGGAGAATCCTCAAAAAATTAGGGATGAGCCCACCATATGACCCTGCTATTCCACTCCTGGGTATCTTTCCAGGGGACTTAGAATCAGCACATTACAGTGACACAGCAATATCTATGTTCATAGCAGCACAATTTACTATTGCTAGGCTATGGAAACAACCCCGGTGTCCCTCACAGGAAGAATGGATCCAAAAACTGTGGTACATTTATACCATGGAATATTACACAG